>WNWK01011535.1:60000-64071 GCA_009830355.1 Cherax destructor
CCCCCTTGATGCCCGCAGCTGGTCCTGGGATGTCTCCTGCTGTCCCCCTGATGCCCCGCAGCTGGTCCTGGGATGTGTCCTGCTGTCCTCCCTTGATGCCCTGCAGCTGGTCATGGGATGTGTCCTGCTGTTCCCCCTTGATGCCCCTGCAGCTGGTCCTGGGATGTGTCCTGCTGTTCCCCCTTGATGCCCCGCAGCTGGTCCTGGGATGTCTCCTGCTGTCCCCCTTGATGCCCCGCAGCTGGTCCTGGGATGTGTCCTGCTGTCCCTCCCTTGATGCCCCGCAGCTGGTCCTGGGATGTGTCCTGCTGTCCCCCCTCCCTTGATGCCCCGCAACTGGTCCTGGGATGTGTCCTGCTGTGCCTCCCTTGATGCCCCGCAGCTGGTCCTGGGATTGTCCTGCTGTCCCCCTCCTTGATGCCCGCAGCTGGTCCTGGGATGTGTTCTGCTGTCCCTCCCTTGATGCCCCGCAGCTGGTCCTGGGATGTGTCCTGCTGTCCCCCTCCCTTGATGCCCCGCAGCTGGTCCTGGGATTTGTCCTGCTGTCCCCCTCCTTGATGCCCTGCAGCTGGTCCTGGATGTGTCCTGCTGTCCCTCCTTGATGCCCTGCAGCTGGTCCTGGGATGTGTCCTGTGTCCTCCCTTGATGCCCGCAGCTGGTCCTGGGATGTGTCCTGCTGTTCCCTTGATGCCCCGCAGCTGGTCCTGGGATGTGTCCTGCTGTCCCTCCCTTGATGCCCCGCAGCTGGTCCTGGGATGTGTCCTGCTGTTCCCCCCTTGATGCCCCGCAGCTGGTCCTGGGATGTGTCCTGCTGTTCCCACTTGATGACCGCAGCTGGTCCTGGGATGTGTCCTGCTGTTCCCCCTTGATGCCCTGCAGCTGGTCCTGGGATGTGTCCTGCTGTTCCCCCTTGATGCCCGCAGCTGGTCCTGGATGTGTCCTGCTGTCCCCCTCTGATGCCCCACAGCTGGTCCTGGGATGTGTCCTGCTGTTTCCTTGATGCCCCGCAGCTGGTCCTGGGATGTGTCCTGCTGTCCCTCCCTTGATGCCCGCAGCTGGTCCTGGGATGTGTCCTGCTGTCCCTCCTTGATGCCCGCAGCTGGTCCTGGGATGTGTCCTGCTGTTTTCCCCCTTGATGCCTCGCAGCTGGTCCTGGGATGTGTCCTGCTGTTCCCCCCTTGATGCCCCGCAGCTGGTCCTGGGATGTGTCCTGCTGTTCCCTTGATGCCCCGCAGCTGGTCCTGGGATGTGTCCTGCTGTTCCCCACTTGATGACCCGCAGCTGGTCCTGGGATGTGTCCTGCTGTTCCCCCCTTGATGCCCCGCAGCTGGTCCTGGGATGTGTCCTGCTGTTCCCCCTTGATGCCCCGCAGCTGGTCCTGGGATGTGTCCTGCTGTCCCCCCTTGATGCCCCGCAACTGGTCCTGGGATGTGTCCTGCTGTTCCTTCCGTTGATGCCCCACAGCTGGTCCTGGGATGTGTCCTGCTGTTTCCCCCCTTGATGCCCCGCAGCTGGTCCTGGGATGTGTCCTGCTGTTCCCATCCCCCTTGATTCAGTCTTAACTTGTATAACATCGATCGTTTTGACAAAAAAAAAGTCTGAACAAAACAAAATTAATATATTTATTTGATGTTAAAAATTCTTAATAAATTTAGGCTAATTAAAGATTGGACAGAATTAAACTTATTTACATTACGTTAATTTTAACACGATTGAATAAGACTAATGTTAGTTTGGTGGAAAAAAAATGTATTGCATGTTAATTCAGAAATATACTTTTTTAATGCATAAAATAAAATATTAGAAAATATCTAACATGATTAGGGTAATGTCAGAATTTTGTTATATATATTTTTTTTAAACATAAATTTTACAGGCTAAGAGCTGGTATCCTGTCTTCGCTCATTTAAAGCCCAGCTCTAAGGTATGTTACCACTGCATGAAATGTGACCCTCAACTGTTGACTAGCACCCAGGTACCTACGTACTGCTAGGTGAACAGGAGCAACAGGTGTAAGTAAACATGCCCAACGTTTAGACCCGTGCCTGAAATCGAACCACGGATACTCAGTATGTGAGCTAAGTGCGCTACCAACCTAGCCACGGGACACCTTGATTAGATACTTCATTGGCTCTCTGCAGAATATGAATGAGTTTTATATCTGTTCCAGCTGATATCTCTTCTGCCCTGAATATCGTCGTCAGCACAACAGCATTCCAGTGGAGACAGCTTGACCAGTGTCAACACCGTCCTCACTGGTATTACTCTCCCGTTGTAGGGGTAGACACACCAGCTGATCTTGTTACACTCAGAGCCTTCACATTTAGTGGTTATCCTGTGTATCTTATATCGTGTCTCTCTTGAGCAACTCAAAAGGGACACGAATGTATCATGGAATTTGTCACTATTTAAAACGATGTTATTTTCTACTGCCCACTGAAGGTCTTTGCTTATATCCTTGCGTTTTATCCGTGTCTTCTACTGAAGGTACACCCCTCAAGGGACGTACCTTGACGCTGGTGAGGGGCTCTTGATCTAGGGAATTGGATCTGTGCTCCGGTTCCCTGAATTGAGCCTGAATACCTTCCATCCCCTCCCTACATGCTCTGTATAATCCTACGGGTTAAGCGCTCCCTCATAATAATAATAATACTGAAGATACATTTATAATTATTTTCGTATCGGCCTCAAATGATACGAATCTTTGTTGAGTGTTTTAATTTATATCTGCCTGGACTATGTCTTGGAATAATGAGACTTTTACAGTGCTAAAGTTAGATTTTGTCTAGTTTATTGCTACTCTTTGTGTTCACTTTGTCAGAAAACTGAATATCCATCCGCCTATTTTTTCCGTTATACAGGATGGTCTCATTTTATCTTCTTTCATTCCATGATCGCATTTATCAAATGCTGTCGCAAAATTCGTGTAGACTACATCTGCATTTTGATTTTCTTTCAAGTCCTTCTTAATTCCGTCGTAATGGTTGGGCAGCTGTGATAAGCATGATCTTCTCTGAATCTACGTTGGTTTGGATTGAGCAGATCATATGCTTCCCCATAAACACACCAATTTGATGTCTCATCTCCCAGAAACTTTGTTGATGCGAGATGTAGTGCTACTGACCTGTAATTTTTTTTAACCAATGCTTTGCTGCCTCCTTTGTGAAGAGGAGCTATGTCTGCACGTTTTAATTCTTCTTGTATTTCACCTGAGCCCCCAGACAATACTGAGGTAGTGGTAGTTTTCACTTCTTTATAAACAAGGCACTGCACGAGTCCGGCCTAGGTGCTCCCTGTGGACTGAATCAAGATGCCCCCTATTGAGCAACTTTACCAGCAGCTTAAGGAGGAATTGAGGGTAACGAAGCTTGAGATTCGGCGATTGACGGAGGAAAACAAGAGGATTCGTAGTAGTCCTCCTGTTGTGAGTCCTCAGGTCAAGAAGGGAACCTGGGCAGTGGCCGGACAGCATGGGACGAAGTTGAAGATCAAGATGACGAATGGAGAGGTAGTAACGACGAAGAAGAAAGAGACTGCTGTAGAAACTTCGAACTCCTTTTCTGTGCTACCAGACGAATGTGAGTCAACTACTAGGAACGTCACGACGAACGGTACCAAGGAAGGTAAAAACATTGTTGTTGTTGGGGATAGCCAAGTTAGATATATGGATAGGGCCTTCTGCTTGAAAGATAGGAGTAGGAGACAGAGGGTTTGCTTTCCTGGGGCTGGGATGGAAGACATTGTTAGCCGGCTTGACAACATCATGCATGGTAATGGGATCAATCCTATTATCTGCCTCAGTGCTGGAGGCAATGATGTAGCCAAACGTAGAAGTGAGGATTTAGTTAGTAGGTATAAGGCAGCAATAGACATCATTAGGAAGAAGGGAGGGAGCCCTGTTATATGTGGCATTTGCCAAGAAGGGTGTTGGAAATGAATGGCTGTCCAGAGCGATTGGTATAAATTGCTGGCTGGACAAACACTAAGGATAATGCAGTCCCATTCATTGACAATTGGGACCACTTCTATGGCCGAAATGACATGTATGCCAGGGATGGGGTTCACTTATCC
>WNWK01011536.1:0-64063 GCA_009830355.1 Cherax destructor
AGAGAACCCGCAATAATGGATTCAAGTTAGATAAGTTTAGATTTAGAAAGGATATAGGAAAGTATTGGTTTGGAAATAGGGTAGTTGATGAATGGAACAGTCTGCCTAGTAGGGTTATTGAAGCAAGGACCTTGGGTAGTTTTAAATTTGGGTTGGATAAATTCATGAGTGAAGGGGGTTGGATTTGAGTGGGAATTGCACATGAGTAAATAAAATTATCAAAGCTTATTTTTTGGGTAGCATTGAAAATTAGGTTGAACAAATATTCTGTTGGTGGGATGGAATGTGAAGGACCTGCCTAGAATGGGCCAACAGGCCTGCTGCAGTGTTCCTCCTTTCTTATGTTCTTATGTTCTTATGCAGGAAAATTGACGACTCGCTTGATCTTCCTCTTCCAGCCAGCGATTTCATCGACCTTGTTGAACTATGTGTGGGCTTTACATGTTTCTCTTTCGAAAACCAACTCTTTCAGCAAACTTTTGGACTACCCATGGGATCGCCACTTAGTGCCGTCCTTGCGAACCTATATATGGAACATTTGGAAGCCGAGCGATTTTCCACTATTATTCCCTCTTCTGTCACCTGGCTTCGTTATGTTGACGACATTCTCATCATAACTCCCAGACGCTTCAACGTTCAAGCTCTCCAACACGAACTCAACCAGGTTGAGCCATCAATCCAGTTTACACTAGAAGAAGAAGTCGACAACACTCTTCCTTTCCTTGATGTTCTTCTCTGCAAAGCTGACCATGAACTTCGTTTTAAAGTCTATCGAAAACCTACCAATCAACACGATCTTCTCCACTTCTACTCTCACCACGACACCAAAATTAAACGTGGTGTAATTATAGGCTTTTCCTGCGCGCACTCAGAATCTGCAGCAGTGAGTTCCTTGAAGAAGAATGCTCCCTCATTGAACAAGTTTTTCCAAACTTCACTATCCTCGTCACTTCATTAGAGACTGCAGACGACGGGCATTAAACATCTTCAACACACCCAGAGAAGACACTGCTGAGAAGAGATACATAGTCCTTCCCACCAACTCCATTTCCAAACAAGTTTCCAACATTTTTCTAAGACCTCATTCCGAGTATCCACCTCCACATCCACCACCATTAAGGACATTACCAGTAACAGACAGGAAAAGCTTCAATCCACGGCAGGGGTATACACAATCCCTTGTAATGGCTGCAGCAAATTATACGTTGGCGAAACATCCAGAGACCTACAAACACGCATTTCAGAACACCAGTACGCAGGCAGATCTGACGACTCAAGAAATGCCTGTGTTCAACACCGAAATTTACACAACCATTTAATCAACTACAGAAACGCAAGACTCATCGCCAGAGAAGACAACACGCAATACCGAAGAATCCTAGAATCATCACTCATCTGTATGTCCAACAACTTTAACCAGAACAACGGCTTCTACAACATAGCTGAACCTATTGCCAAGAAACTTCTTCAACGCTATCCCACCTAGAACTCAAGAATGGTACACTGCAGGTCCTTTAAGTCACACTATGTTTTCACACTACTTTTAAGACTCACATGCAGCTTTCTCCATCTGACCCAGCATTCTCCACCTGACTGTACCCTATATATATCTCTATGTTGCTCATTTTCCAGGTAGATCTGTCTGTGACTCGATAAAGCCCACTGCGTGGGCGAAACGTTGTCAATAAAGGATCACATTATACTGCTTATGTGTTTATTTGTCCATAACCCAAGCACTTATAAGTTAAATAACGTAGAACTTAGCCATACAGATTGCGAGAAGGACTTGGGGGTGATGGTAAGCAGCAACCTTAAACCAAGACAGCAATGCCTAAGCGTACGTAATAAGGCAAATAGATTACTGGGATTTATATCAAGAAGTGTTAGCAACAGAAGTCCAGAGGTTATATTACAGCTTTATACATCATTAGTAAGGCCTCACCTAGATTACGCAGCTCAGTTCTGGTCTCCATATTACAGAATGGACATAAATTCGTTAGAAAACATTCAGCGTAGAATGACTAAATTAATACATAGCATTAGAAATCTTCCTTACGAAGAAAGATTGAAGACCATAAAATTACATTCACTTGTAAGACGTAGAATGAGGGGAGACATGATCGAGGTATACAAGTGGAAAATGGGTATTAACAAAGGGGATATAAATAAGGTCTTGAGGATATCTCTCCAAGAGAGAACCCGCAATAATGGATTCAAGTTAGATAAGTTTAGATTTAGAAAGGATATAGGAAAGTATTGGTTTGGAAATAGGGTAGTTGATGAGTGGAACAGTCTGCCTAGTAGGGTTATTGAAGCTAGGACCTTGGGTAGTTTCAAATTTAGGTTGGATAAATTCATGAGTGAGAGGGGTTGGATTTGAGTGGGACTCGCGCATGAGTGGGTAGAATTGTCAAAGCTTATTTCTTGGGTAGCATTGAAAATTGGGTTGAGCAAATATTCTGTTTGTGGGACGGATTGTGAAGGACCTGCCTAGTATGGGCCAACAGGCCTGCTGCAGTGTTCCTCCTTTCTTATGTTCTTATGTTCTTAAGACCCTTAAATTACATTCACTTGTAAGACATAGAATGAGGGGAGACATGATCGAGGTATACAAGTGGAAAATGGGTATTAACAAAGGGGATATAAATAAGGTCTTGAGGGTATCTCTCCAAGAGAGAACCCGCAATAATGGATTCAAGTTAGATAAGTTTAGATTTAGAAAGGATATAGGAAAGTATTGGTTTGGAAATAGGGTAGTTGATGAGTGGAACAGTCTGCCTAGTAGGGTTATTGAAGCAAGGACCTTGGGTAGTTTTAAATTTAGGTTGGATAAATTCATGAGTGAAAGGGGTTGGATTTGAGTGGGAATTGCACATGAGTAAATAAAATTATCAAAGCTTATTTCTTGGGTAGCATTGAAAATTAGGTTGAACAAATATTCTGTTAGTGGGATGGAATGTGAAGGACCTGCCTAGAATGGGCCAACAGGCCTGCTGCAGTGTTCCTCCTTTCTTATGTTCTTCTTATGTTCTTAATAAGGCAAATAGATTACTGGGATTTATATCAAGAAGTGTAAGCAACAGAAGTCCAGAGGTTATATTACAGCTTTATACATCATTAGTAAGGCCTCACCTAGATTACGCAGCTCAGTTCTGGTCTCCATATTACAGAATGGACATAAATTCATTAGAAAACATTCAGCGTAGAATGACTAAATTAATAAATAGCATTAGAAATCATCCTTACGAAGAAAGATTGAAGACCCTTAAATTACATTCACTTGTAAGACGTAGAATGAGGGGAGACATGATCGAGGTATACAAGTGGAAAATGGGTATTAACAAAGGGGATATAAATAAGGTCTTGAGGATATCTCTCAAGAGAACCCGCAATAATGGATTCAAGTTAGATAAGTTTAGATTTAGAAAGGATATAGGAAAGTATTGGTTTGGAAATAGGGTAGTTGATGAGTGGAACAGTCTGCCTAGTAGGGTTATTGAAGCTAGGACCTTGGGTAGTTTCAAATTTAGGTTGGATAAATTCATGAGTGAGAGGGGTTGGATTTGAGTGGGACTCGCACAAGAGTAAATAGAATTATCAAAGCTTATTTCTTGGGTAGCATTGAAAATTGGGTTGAGCAAATATTCTGTTAGTGGGACGGATTGTGAAGGACCTGCCTAGTATGGGCCAACAGGCCTGCTGCAGTGTTCCTCCTTTCTTATGTTCTTATGTTAAATGAAAGTCTGCTCTCTGATCACCATTACGCTGTGCGTTCCGACGTGCTTTCTAAGCTTTTTCTATCTGAATGATTCATTGTTCAATGCTTCACCACAAATAACACATTGTGGTTCAAGTCCGTCACGTCGAGTGATGTACGAGAAACCAAGAGTAAGATGTTCCTCACTGTACTGCCTTTCAGCCATAATATATAACCATGAAGTAACCAACCGGTAAAGAAAAATTACTTAATACTAGACACGAATTAACACCGGAAGTAGCAGTTATAATAATAATAATAATAATAATAATAATAATAATAATAATAATGTAAATTATAAAATCTTTGTCCCTTGGTAACCACATTCAAATGGCTTGTGAACCAATTTTGGATCGCGACCCAAAGGTTAAAAACCACTGCTTTATGGGTCTGGCAATTTTCTTATCCTACGAAACTTTTTGTTAACATGAAACACTTCATCTAATCGGGTTCAAATTATCAATGCTGGTGAACTGTAACTAGGAAAAGGGTCACGCAACCAACTATACGTGCAGTTGACCTCTCGTCAGTTATACATAGACCGTCCCAGATATTGATTTCCTTGCGATAACTTGAGAAAGCCCCTTGTGATCGACTTAAACATTGAAGATTGCCGAATAATATTTAAAAAAAGGGTGAGACAATTTTTGTAATATATAGGGGCTAGTTTGTAATTTTGTTTTATAATAATGTAGTACTTTTTTGTGAAATAACTTGAATATGCCTTCTGTGAACGACTTCAATCTTTATTGGGTTTTGTATCTTATAGACTGGATGGTACTCTTCATGTTTAGGCTGTGTATATGCCAAGTTTCTAACTTACTAAAACAGTTAAAAACCTAGGAATTATTGGATTCTGATCCTTAACTAGAGAATGCATTCTCTGATTGGCTTCAAACTTCCAAAGGTAGGTGGGATTTAACGAAAGTAAGATTCGCATCGATTTTAGGTTCTGTAAGTTTTATCATTACATAACTGGTTAACGGTACCGACTAGTAGATATATAAGACCCATACATGTACAATACCTTGGTACCTTTCCCATGAAGAAACTTCGCCATCCAGTGACGCTTTCAAATCAGTACAGATATTATATATGTAAGACAATGGTGGATAAACTAATCAGTTTCAAACTTGAATTAGGTGCTCAGTACCTTAGTGTTTTTTTTTTAATTGTTTCCTTGCGGTAACTAGTGAATGCCTTTTCCACTCCTTTAATTAAAGGTTAGTGAATCTTGCTATAACGAAAGTTTCGACTGATCAAATGTTCTTTAAATTCTTATCAATTTTAGCAAACAAATTGAATGAGATGCAGTGGAGATTGCCTCTTCTGATCAATTTCAATCTTTAAACGGTGATGTATATTACAGGAAAATACATTAATTCAAACCTTACTTATAATAATGCTTGAAATTATTCTCAACTGTGCAGGTGCCAATTTGACAATTATGTTGAAGAAATTGTGAAAATTGTGATATAATTCGTGAAGGCCACATCGACCAGCTTGAACCCATCATTGAGGATAACTTAAGAAATTATCATATAGTAATACTGTATATTGTTATGAAGAAGTCTCATGTTGTTATTGAGCAATGTAAGTCCTAATTTGCCCATTTCATTCAAGAATTTGGGATATTGCCACGCTTGCTCACCGGTTGGCTAGTTTCAACACTTGCTTACCATGGATTCAAACACTCCATTCGGTAAGTCATTTGGACGAATTTACGCTGTTAAAGCTGTTTTATCTTATTGTCTGTGTAGACGCCAATTTACCGTTATCATAAAAAACACTCGGGACAATAGTTAAGTGATAATTTGCGAGTGCCTCTTTTGATTAACTTTAAATTTTCAAGACTGATATTAAATGCATTAGTAACCTATGGATTAGTAACCTATGGGTTAGTAACCTATGGGTTAGTAATCTATGGCTTAGAAACCTATGGATTAGTAACCTATGGATTAGTAATCTATGGATTAGAACCCTATGGCTCACCCTTTATAATTCTTAAAGATAACGTGAGTTGACATACAGACTACTGACGTAATACGGTATGGGGATACCTTTATTTATACCTCTAGGTGCTGCTACTGAGCATTCACTCAATAGTGGTGCTAGTACAGAGGATTCACTCAATAGTGGTGCTAGTACAGAGGATTCACTCAATAGTAGTGCTTCTACTAAATATTCACTCATTAGTGGTGCTGCTACTAAGAATTCACTAACGAGAGATGCTGCTACTAAGGATTCACTCACTAGTGGTGCTGCTAGCTACAGTTCAAGCACTAGAGTAGCTGCTACTAAGGATTCACTCACTAGTGGTGCTCCTAGCTACAGTTCAAGCACTAGAGGAGCTGCTACTTAGAGCTTATTCACACTAAGCATAACTACTAGATAACTATATGGCTGCTACGTAAAACTCTTTGCTATAGGCACTGGAAGGTCAACTCAGTCAGTTTCTCAGTATAAAATTCATTGCAAAAAATATAAATATAATAGTGACTACATGCCAAGAGTTTTTTTAATTCCTGGTTGAGTTATTTAAGTATTTTTACCTGGTGATATACAGTTGACATACAGCCTTAAACACCCTCGCATAGTTGGTTTGCTTTAAACTTTATTTACCAACCAGCCCAGTGAATATCCGTCTTTATAAGTATGTATAACAATTATTTTACTGATGCTAGAAAATATTTTATTTCTTTTGTTGATTTATTATTCTTGTCTAACATCCTTTTTGTTTTTATTTTGTACAACTGTTGCTTCTGTGTTGTTGCTGGCATCTGTCTTACCTCCATTGTTGTTGTCAGTACCTATCTTACCTCCATTGTTGTTGTCAGTACCTATCTTACCTCCATTGTTGTTGTCAGTACCTATCTCTCTCTCTCTCTCTCTTTATTTTTTTCATAGCAACCTTCTTTTTTTGGTTGTTATTATTCAACTGAGTTCTGTTCTTTTTTTTTCACGATTAAGACAGAAACTTATATTAAATGAACATCAGTAAACTCTCCTCGTCTTAGGTAATCTCTTCAAAGGGATTTTTTCTCATTTTACCATCACCAACTTTGACAATTTTATCACTGTTCTGGCTCCGAAATTCCTCTTCCTTGAGAGAGTAAGCTCTTAATACCTTTAAATCCTGGACCAATCTTTCCGTTTTTCTCTCCCGACTTCTCTTTACCGTGAAAACACAGTGTCATTAAGAACATAAGAACATAAGAAAGGAGGAACACTGCAGCAGGCCTGTTGGCCCATACTAGGCAGGTCCTTCACAATCCGTCCCACTAACAGAATATTTGCTCAACCCAATTTTCAATGCTACCCAAGAATTAGTCATTACAAAGGTCAAAATACGCAGGCTCAACTTGCTATTAATTCGGGAGGTAGTGAGATGCTCCCATAGAACTGCTCCACGGGGGACCCAAACTGCTAAAAAAAAAAATCATCATGAACGTAATTCACGGAGCATTAGTGTGTTTTGGCGGCCCCGTGCTGGAGCTCAATAGAGTTAGGCTTAAACATCTAGATTTTCGATCGTTTACTGAAAAAAAACTTTTCTTTGGTTTACTTGTGGATGTATTAATATTTGTTTATATATTATTTAATAATAAAAACTATTAAAAAAAGTGTTAGGAAAATTATTTGCTGATTTCGTTACTTGGGTTATAAAATGCATTTTCATATTAAAGACTAAAAAAGAGATCATTCGTGGAGGAAAAACAGGAGGGCTATTTCTCGACTCATATCCAAACCATTTCAGATCTTCCTGTGAAGGATTATTCTTGAAGCTGGAGAGGGATGAGGGATGAGGGATGAGATGAAGCAAGACCAGGATGAGTGCGGGTGACTGTCCACCTTAGAAGATGGAATGGCTCTCCGTCGATTCAAGAAGTTAGTCTTTATGGGAATATTTGATGGTGGTGCCTTACACTATATCATGACTACATGAAAGGTGAGGAATTCTAGGATAATTTTTTTTTTATGAACGAGTTTTAGAAGGGAAATTTTAAAATGAAACTTAACAATTTGTTGTTACCAAATCCAAATTGCATGTAATGTCATATTGCATGTAATGTCATATTGCATGTAATGTCATATTGCATGTAATGTCATATTGCATGCAATGTCATATTGCATGTAATGTCATATTGCATGTAATGACATATTGTTGTAACCTGTCCCTTCAGTTCTTCTGAGAACAGTGGCACCATTATCTCATGGTATCAAATGAATTTTGGAAGCTGGTATGTTGAACTCACGTATCACATCTCAATCTTTGTGATGCCCGATGCTGTGTGATCCAAGAAATGGTATTTCTCTAAGGAAATAAGTTTTCTGAATGAAGCTTTTGCTGAGTCACACGTGACAACGTGTGCTGTACTTACCTGTGTAAATATATATATGGCACTGCCTTTCAACTTCCCATCTGTCAGATGCTCTTTCCCCAACGGGCCTAGTGGGCCCTGTCATACCTGCATCCACCACATCTTCGTCAATGTCATTCAACTTCCTGACCACCCTGAGGTAGAAAAAGTACTTCCTAACATCCCTCTTATTCATCCGTTGCTTTAATTTCCAACTGAGACACCGTGAACCTATCTCTCACCTCTCACTCTATCCTTGTCAAACCTAACAATTCTCTCGAATAGTTTGTATGTTGCTATCATGTCTCCCATTGGTCAAGCTTCTTCTGTCGTCAGGGTCAGTGTCTTAACCTTTCCTCATCACCCATACTCTTAACTCTGGGAACAGTCACGTTGCATACCTTTGCATTACCTCCAATTTCTAAACATACTTTACCAGATGTGGGTTCCATGATGATGCTGCGTACTCCAAGAAGGACCAAACATATGTTGCACAGAGGTTCTAGAATGACTTTGTTAACATTTTTGAAGGCTTATCCTAGATTTGCCACAAGAGTATTGGTTGCGAACGTTATTTGGGTGATGTGTGCTTCCAGGGATATGCTTGGCACTGTACGCACCAATAGATCTTTCTCTGTGAGTTAGGTCTGCAATACCTGTCCCGCAACTCTGTACTCTGTGTCTGGTCTTCTTGCTTCTTCTCTAATCTGCATGACAACGTATTTGCTGGAGTTAAATTCAAATATTCACTTA
The DNA here is from genome assembly GCA_009830355.1 of Cherax destructor. Classification (NCBI taxonomy): domain Eukaryota; kingdom Metazoa; phylum Arthropoda; class Malacostraca; order Decapoda; family Parastacidae; genus Cherax; species Cherax destructor. The sequence goes on from WNWK01011536.1 coordinate 8,872, forward strand.
TCAGATCAATCACGCATATTGTCCAGTTCTATTTGTAACCTTCTCTTGTCATCAGTGGTTTTTATACTATTCATTAGTTTTACTACTCTCCTAATTATCTTCTGTATTACCTTACATGACAAGCATGTTTGTGATACTGACCTTTAGTTCAAAAATTCCTGTCCTTCTTAAATACTGGGATCCTCATCACTGTTTTCCAGGTCTCTGCCAATTGTCCAGTAACCATTGGATAGTTATAGAACCTAGTTAGTGGTTGTTATGCTTATTACTGCGTAACGTAAATAAAAATCCTGGCTCCTAGGGGGTAAACAACCTGTCTAGTCTAGGGGCATTTAAATTACTCCACATAAACCAACTTGGGGCCAGCTTGTACTTTCACATTAAATGTGGAGTCAATAGTTATTAACAGGAAGGGCACAATAACTAACATATATAAAAATATAATAAATTAGTAGGAAACTTACATATACAACATACAAGCTACTCTACATACAAAATAATCACACATCAATACACCTTAACCCAGTACTCACATTAGCTCACTAGCACACTGCTAGTCTCTTAACCTGCAGGGAAATCACTCCACGAGTACTCTCCACTACACAGGACCCTGCACACTAGGGCCTTATAGGTAAACATGAGAGCACCAAAACCAATAAAATTACCTATGGCATAAACTTCCCCAAAGTCACCATCCCTACTCACACAAACACCAAACCGTGACGTCGTAGGACATCTCGCTCCAGCTGCTATGCTTCTCGTACTGACTCAAAAACACATATCACCTACTCCTGCCCTGGTTACTCTGGCTGACCAGGAATAATACAAGTCTGGTTTCAGATCAAATTCCGTAAACTGCCATTATATATATGGAGCTTTTTTTTTATACCATATTTTCTACAATACACTGCGTAACAGTGGTTCACACAGTGCTTTTGTTCCTCATAGAATCCATGTGACTACTTGTCAAGTCTCATTGCCTTTGATGTATCTAGCTCAGAAGTTTTTTATTTTTACCATGTTGTGTATTCCAGTGTTTTCCAGTACCCATCGGTGTACTCGGTGCTCTGGGCACTTGTTATGGTCCCTTTCTTTAAATCGTTTGTTCAACACTTCATAGTTTCTTTGCGGTTGAAATCATCCATGATTTATAACTTCCCTTTAGCCCCATGAGTTAAGCCCTGTGAGCTCTCCTTCTTCTGCTATTGCCATGTCGTTCTTTTCATATTTCTGTCTTGATCCTTTATTGCTGTTGGAGGGTTGTACATCACTGTTACCATCACTCGGGGTCCCCCAGTTTTGATTGTGTCCCACTATGTAGTCAATTGGCTCATTTTTATTTCTTATTCCTATCACTTCAAAACTACATTAATTTCTAATTAGCAGAGTCAATTCTACCCTTCCCTATTTTATCTGGCTTTCCTTATTACCCGATATCCTTCTGGGGATAAGGCATCAGGTATCATTTCATGTAATTTTGTCTCGGTGATAGCTCTGATGTCTGGATTTACAATTTGTGTACCACGCTGAGCTTTCTTTCCCATACCATGCACTGGTTGTTGAGGTCTATTTTTTCTGTTTCTTGAGCATCTGTCTGGAGTTGTGTAGGTAGGGCTGGGGTTGGTGGGTGCATCAGTACATGGGAAGAAGTCAGGTGTGTATTATGTAGGTTAGGTTGACTGGATATTGTCGCGTGAGTACTACTTAATCCTTTGATAAAAATATCATCTGCTCAAAGTATTTCCTTTCTATGGACACAGTGAGTCCTTTATTCAATAAGGCTTTTTACAACCTCCACAACATCCTCCTCTGTTATATTGCACATCCCTTCAGTTTCCTCTTGAAGGGTTAAAGAGTAATGCATATAAGAAATTTAATCCGATTAATAACCTAGAAGAGTTTAAATGACATTTAATACACTGGAAGCTATCAAATTATGCCTCTATATTTGAACATGGGAACAAGCCTTTTTTCCATTAACTATCGTTCTACCAGCTAATTTTAAGTAAACAAATGGAGATAAATAAGACACATGTGCAATGTGGGTATCTTTAATATGTAGACGTTTCTCCATAATTCAAATAGAGAGAATGATCATATCGATTATATAGGATTCCACTGCACTGGAAGCAGCAGAAGTAGCAGTATTAACGTGATCAGACCGTCTTCCCTTGGTGGACGGGGGTGAGCATGATGCACAGGCATGCGGTCAGAACTTGTGTTGCTGAGGTGAGATGATGCAGCTTGAGTTGACGTCCAGGTGAACGTCGACCACTAGTGGAAGTGGGTCATGTTAAATAACTGTTCAGCAGAGGAGTTGATAAAGACTTGCCCTGTACCAAGATGCCATGGTGTTGACGCGTCAGACAAGTATTATATTATTGATGGTATACAATATCGACAAAGAATGATCCTGGAGACGTTGGAAGACTTGAAGATGTTGAAGGTAACCAATTCCTCAGTGTTGCTAAGGGGTGATCAATATACCAGTCTGGATGAATGTTAAGAAGATACCCAGAAACCCTTACATTCTCGAGGTAGGAGAGGTGAAACAGTTCGAAAATCGCACCATAGGTAGGGTGAGACTAGCCAGTACAGAGACTCGCCCTTCCATAATCTTCCACAGATTCATTAAGGCTGAAGGACTGATTACCTCAAATTACTTCATGTCTTCCAACGTCTGCAGGACCATTCTCTCTACCGGACTGACAATGCCACAGGTTGGCGAAACATTTCCACAATAACAATACCCAAGAGTTGTACGTGTTTCCGACTCATCCGCTTGTCAGTTTTACTGTCCATCAAAATAAAATGAACAAGTTGAGAATATTATATGAGACGAGATAATTTTCAGGAAACTAAACTGGATGGATTCCACAAGAAAAGATCATGTCTTACTCAGATTTTTTTAATTACATATATAAAAGGTGAGATAAAAGGTCACCTAATTTATAGTACAGTGGAACCTCGGTACTCGTACAGCTCCGAACTCGGCCAATTCGGTACTCGAATGCTTTATTCGATAAAAAAAAATCGCTCGGTACTCGACCGTTTGCTCGGCACTCGACCAAACAAACACGACCTGCCAGAACATGTGCTTCAGTCTCACGCAGCTGTCAGATGTCGCTCATTCCATAACTCCGCTGAACTTCACTGTAAACTATTTCGGGTTTCTTCGCATTTTTGGGTGTTTTTTTTTATAGTATTTGTGTAAATCAATCATCATGGAGCCTAAGAAGATTAGTGATAACAGCCAACTAAACAGAAAATTGGTAAGTGTGTCTTTGCCCTGATATAAACACCGCCTCCACCTCTCCATTAATATGCCTTTTATTATTAATTTTGGCGTCTTTATTGTGCTTCTAGGTTATCTAATATTAGCATAATTACACAACATTGTATTCACGCCACCGCTAGTATCCGGCTATCAAGACGACTCATCAGATACTGAATGCTCCTTCTGCTGGCCCCTCCCTCTCTCCTATGGCTCCTCCCGCTTCGGGCCCATCTTATATTACGCTTTCTTTCCATTTTGAATTTTTATTCACACAAAAAATAGAAGATTTGCTGTTATGCAGACTACTGCATTATTGAAAAAAATGTATAAATAATATCAGGGTATTTGTGAAAGCATATTAGACCCACCAGTTGACATGTATTGGATGCGTGACGTGATTGTTTATTCTTGAACATCAGCAAAAATCGAACATTTCCGCTACTTCGAGCTCGATTTCAGAGTATGTTTTATTCTGTAAATCATTCAAAATCATCTATATTGTTGTAACATATCTTTCATTCTATCAAATGAGACCAAGAAAACGAGAATACAATCATAAATACCTTACGAAAATACACCGTAAAGTCGCTGTAAGTGTATTTTTGGGGGTCTGAAACGGATTAATTTATTCCTTATGGGAAAAATTATCGGCACTCGAACAGCCTTCTGGAACGATTTAAATTCAAATACCGAGGTTCCACTGTATGAATAATTTGCACAGAAGTCTTACCTGGAGTACTAGTACAAAGATGTGTATTTGTGTGAATTTTCATCTGAGCTGCCTCCTGGGGTGACCTTTGCTAAAATATTATTTGCTACATTCCTCCATTTTAGGTGTTTTAAGTTGAAATCTCCCAGTAGTAAGATGTTTGGGGCAGGAGTTGGGAGATTTTCCAGACAGTGGTCAGTTTTCAAAAGCTGTTCCTGGAATTCCTGTGAAGTTGCATCCGGAGTCTTGTATACAACGGCATCCTACTCCAAAAACCTGACCATAACAGTATAAGAGGCCACGCGCTTATATATGTCAAATCCTATCTTACTAACACGTATCAATACGTCACAACCTCATCTACACGACCACTTGATACTGGAGTGCCGCAGGGAAGTGTCCTCGGTCCCCTGCTCTTCCTCTTATATATCAATGATCTTCCCAACGTATCACAACACCTGAAACCAATTTTCTTTGCTGACGACACGACTTATGTCATCTCCCACCCAAATTTTGCCTCACTCAACACCATTGTTAATGAAGAGCTACTAAAAATATCAACCTGGATGACAGCCAATAAACTTACACTTAACACTGACAAAACCTTCTACATTATGTTTGGTAACAGAACAAGTGTTGCACAACTGCACATAATGATTGACAACACTCTTATTGCTAAACACAATGAGGGCAAATTCCTGGGCCTACACCTTGACGGCAACCTGAATTTCAGCACCCATATCCAACACATAGCAAGAAAAGTATCCAAAACGGTTGGGATCCTCTCTAAGATACGTTACTATGTACCGCAATCAGCCCTACTCACACTATACTATTCACTCATCTATCCCTACCTCACCTATGCCATATGTGCTTGGGGATCAACAGCAACAACCCACCTAAAACTAATAATAACTCAACAAAAAGTCGCAGTAAGAATTATCACACAATCCAATTCCAGGCAACCCCCCCCCCCTATCACTCTTCAAAGACCTAAACTTACTCACTGTTCAGAACATCCACACTTTCTACTGTGCGACCTGCATGTACAGAACCATAAATTCCAATATTAACCCTGAACTAAAACGCTTTATTGATAGTTGTGACAGGACCCATAGGCACAATACCAGACACAAAAATCTCTATGACATTCCCAATGTACATTAAAGGGCCTAAAATCTGGAACACTCTACCTGAAAACTCCAGAACAGCAGACTCAGCCACCATTTTCAACACTATCATCAAAAAACTTCTTATCTCACTAACACACCCCATCATCAACTAACTACATGAAAACCACCTATTCATGCACGCACACGCACATCCTCCTCATCTACACCAACACTCACCCAAAGGACAGCAAACATAAAATCCCGAATATAGCTATTGCCTAATAAATCTCAAACTTTAAGTTTGCCTGATATACTCCAATATAAGAGCTTTAATAGAAACTATGTATCATGCCAAGACGAAACCATTCTCATTATTAATTTTACAAATTGTCATATTCTAAATATTCTGAATTACCTCACTATTGTAAATCTATTTAATCATTTGTAATTTGTAATATAGAGTAAGAACTATTATTAGTCTGCCCGAAATGCCTAGCATGCCTGGGCATGCTAGGCATGCTAGTAGCCATCTTTGTAATTTTTGTCTTATAATATGTAAACCACACATTGTAATCTTTGCAATTATTGTTTTATAATATGTAAACCACACATTGTAATCTTTACAGAGAAATAAAAATCTTAATCTGAATCTGAATTTGCACCACAATGTAAAGGTTTTAGTTTTCAATCTTTACTGCCAAAACTTCAACTACATCATTTGAGGTGTTTAGTAGTTCTGAGCAAATGAGTGACTGTGACGTACAAGCCAACCCCTTCCCTCCTTGTTGCCTGTTTAGTCTGTCTCATCTGAATAGGTTATAACCTGGGATCCATATTTTGTTGTCCAAATGATCCTTTATGTGGGTCTTTGTGGAAGCTGCAAACATTGCATGTGACTCCGTGAGCAGTCCCTTGTTGTAAGAAATTTTGTTCTTTGTTGACGACTTTAGACCCTGAATGTTTGCAAAGATAAATGATGTGCCTGGCAGAATATGTTGTAGCATTTTCTTTCATGGAGTGATGAGTGGCACATTTCGGGGTGAAATAAGTTACAGGAAGGGGAGTTGCACCCTCCTGTTGACATGTGGGTGTGGCATTTTTTGGGATGGTCAAAGTTGCATGTCGTCCCCTGTTTTTCCAAATATACCATTGTTACGCCCCTCGTTGGTAGACCCACTCTGTCAAGTATTATGTATGTGTTTCACTGTTTTTTTCACTTAATATTATAATATCTCTATCTTCATTACTAGCTAAAATGAAGATACTGTACTTTATAATATTATCTGGCCTTAATCTATTTAGCTGTGTGAATAGATAGGATGTTTCGGTGATCTAAACTACTGTTACAGCCATTAAGTACTCGACTGACGTTTAGTCACGAACCCCACTCAATCTGAGATGACGTCTGTCTGGGCCATTTGGTAAAGTACAGTTGACCCTCACCTTTGGTGAGGGAAGCATCTCGCTTATTGGAATTAGCTTTCTGGCCCCACTTGAGGTTCCCTAGTGTCCCTCCAGCACATTGACGGTATTAGGCAGAAGTCACTCGGATGGAGTGTGCATTGCTGTATTTGAGACACTTGTGAATGTCTCCAGCTCTACACGGAGTAAGTTTAAGTGACATTAGTTCAAAGAGGATGGTGAGAAAGTTATTGGAGACAGACTCGCCTATGAACTCCTTTATGTGGAGAACGTACCTAATCTCACTTAGTGTGCTATGAATGCTGTTACGAATCGTAACAGAGTAGTGAATACTCTACGTCCTGGATTTGCTTCGGCATTCAACGGCATATGAGTGAATTATTAAAGTGTTATGTCTTCTGACTCATTGGGATTGAGTCAAGCAAAGAATTGCATTATATAAATCGAATGTCTTGTGATACTAGAGTCATTCAATGTAATAATCTAGACAGAATATGGTGTACAATCTTATTAAGTAAACCCAGTGTAAATTTCTAATGAGTACTCTGTTTTATGGTACAACATTTTAAAGAAATAATATAAAACCTTTCTGTGATTTATTAAGAAACTTAATAAAAGCCAGAAAGAAGCGTCGAAAGTCATTTCCTATTGAACCCTTTACGGCTTTGAATGATTTCGTTTAGAACAGGATATTCTATTCTATTTTGTTGCTAGAATAAGCGAAACAGGCTTAAGTAGTGCCCTGGATGCAACAACCATGCCTGCAGATACCCAAGGCATAGATTGGAATTTTGTTTGCTAAGATTTTTTGTGGCTGCGTTCCCTGCGGATGATTTTTTTTCAGTTTTCCCACTTCCTACCACCCCTGTATGGACATCAGTGCTTCTACCAGTTTTTACTGGTAATGTGTCAACACTACTCACTGAGCCATCACTATTCCCTGAGGCATCATCCCCTTTTGTTCCATCTCCAGCAGTATCGGTACTTTGTACCTCTGTAAATTGAATAACATTGCCTTTACCTGTTTCATCACCAGGGCCCCTATGTACATTTGGTGCAACACTAGCACCTTCTGGAGCACTGTCTTCCAAGATAGCCAAATCCAACCCACCTATTTTAGTTTCTCAGCTGTCATACCAGGCTGATATGTCTTTCAAGAAGGATATTTTATTAGTGTTCTCGCCTTTTAATATAGATGTAATTTTCTCATAGAGGTGTATCTCGTTTGGGCAAACCCAAAAACATTTCTCTGATTTTACATCAGAAGTGGTTGCTAGTTTAAAATTCTTACATGACCCATGGGACCATTTACCACAAAGATTGCATGCATTCCAGGCACGACTTCGTCTGTTACCCTTTCTGTAACTAGCTAGTCTATAAGTACTAAAAGTATTTAGTTATTAGTGTTTAACAGTTCTTTTTGATAGGCTGGCTAGGATACGCTTATTATATAAAATATTATAATGGTATATATACCGGAGTTTGCTGGTACACTTGAGCAGTTCTGGGTAGGCTGGTTAGGCTATTATAAAAGTATTTTGTTTTATATGTTGATATATACCAATATGATATATATAGTATATATACTGTAGTTTGATATACGTATATGGATTTTATGTATTATATTTCCAATCCTGTACAACAATCTTTCCTCCCTCCTGGTACACTTGAACAGTTCTCCAGCCATAAAAGTATTTTGTGTTGTAAATATATATTGGTGTAAATACTTTATTTTGATCAATATAGTCATTTGTAGTTATGAATTTAATGTACTTGTATATGTTAGTAATGCTGCAGTTTATGTCTATAGTTTTATAGATTATATTATTATTACGTATTGTTATTGTTTAACTTGCGTGTTTGATGAGCTGGTGACTGCTGGCAGCTTCTACAGCGTGTTGAGGAACTGGTGGTCTCTAGCACCTCACTTCTTACATCATTTTCTCAGCAATGGCGGAGTCATACAGAAGGAGAGTAAATACAGTGTGTATTGAGGTGCTTGCTGGAGCCATTTACCCTTCAAATGCAGACGTTCTCTTACCTGCCATTCTACGTGATAAATATGGATTCGCCACTTCAGATATTTATGGAATATCACTTAATGGAGCAACAAGAGTGTTTGTGAAGTTCTCGTCGAGTGGTGTCTACGAACGAGCTGTTGACGATTATCAAGAAAAGAGGATGGTTGTGAGGGAAGGATTGGAGTTGCGTTTGAGGGATGTATCGGCAACGTACAAATGGATAAGGATACGTAATATTCCTTTTGAGGCTTATGAAGAAGATGTGAGGGATGTTTTCAAGGCCTATGGAGTGATTCATGCGGCAAATGTCGGTAGGTGGGAACAGGGTGCCTACGCAGGATTGCCAGAAGGATCATAAAGTCTGAAGATGTCCTTGAGGGTGCCTATACCATCATATGTCTTGATGCCCCTCTTTTGTACACAAGTATATGTGACATATGCAGGGCAAGTGAGGATGTGTCGGCTATGTGGACAGGCCGGGCATTTGGCGGTGGCTTGTGAGAGACAAGGACAGTTACCCCAGCAATGACGTGGAGAGGAGGTGAGGGGGATTGGTGTGGATAGCCTTTTCAGTGACATGGAGATTAATGTGTCTTCTCCAGTGAGCAAGGAAGGAGGAGCACGTCAATGGAGCGACGAGATGGAGGAAGCGGAGGCGTTGGTGGTGTCCTTACCACCTGTGACATGTCCAGAGGAGGTGAAGGATTCTATAGTCGCCGTCGGACAGGAGGACGGCAATGATTTGGTGGAATTGACAGATCCTATGTTGGAGGATCTAAGGAAGTTGATTGATAGTCCACCTTCCGTGAGCGAGGAGTATGAGCTGTGGAATAACCCGGAAGTAATGGCAAGTCTAGGTGAAGTGCTGAGTGATGACGTGAGTAAGAGTGGTGATGAGGTGAGAGTGTGTGTGGATGAGGCGGAAATTCATAAGGAGGACAATGTAGTCAGTGCAGTGTCTGAAGAGATCATGGAGGTGGCGGAAGAATCCTGTAAGAGATCTAGTGGTTCGGTGGAAGATGATGTGTTGATGCCAGCTCAGAAGACAGGGAAGAAAGTGTTAGCAGAAAGGGATAGGGATGAGAGGGGGGGAGTAAAGGAGAAGCGTGAAGACAAGGTGGGAGGAGGGCCCAGGGGGAGGGGGGGTTCTTAGTCAATGCAGGTGGAGCACGAATAACGAAGCATCGGAGGAAACCACCTTTAAAGAATTTAAGTGTTTAAGTATGAATGTTAATGGCCTCCGTGCAGAGGTCAAGAGGTTGTGGGTTGAGAGTAGTTTGCGGTGAGAGGGTATTGATGTTTGTTTCCTCCAAGAACACAATTATAGGTGTGGTAGGGATTTGAGGTTAAAGGGATTTAATTTATATACAGGAAGTTCGGAACTTTTTAAGGGAGGGGCTTTGGTAGGTATTAGGGAATCCTGCCCTTTTCATTTGAGGTCGTGGGAGGAGGTAGGAGGGGGCGGATTGTAAGGGTAGATGGGGTTTGGGGTGACATCTCGGTTTGTTTTCTGGGTGTGTATATGCCAGCGGTTAATGCGCCTAGTATAAATGGGGATTTCATGAGGGATTATTTAGTTTATGAATTAAGGGGTCTTCCTGCGCTAATGGTGATAGCGGGAGACTGGAATTTTGTTATTAGGAGGAATGACGTAGAACCGAGAGGAGCAGGTTGTGTGTTAGCGGTGTTGAGGGACTTGTTAGGGGCGGTTGGGGTTAGGTATGTAGTAGACGGTAGACAGGTTTTGGTAGAACATACGTTTATTAGGAAAAGATATGCAGCACGGTTGGATAGGGTGTACATGTCTTCAAGTATAAATGTGGAAGAGGTGCGTAATGTAGACGTTGGGTTTTCAGATCACAGGGGTGTGGTGGCTGTCTTGGGGTGGGTGGGTGCTGTTAAGTATTATTCGGACTTGTGGAGGTTGACTGTTAGTTTGCTGAAACGAGAGGGGGATCATGAGGGTTTCGAGGCTTGGTGGGAGGGGTTCTGGGGTGGGGGTAGGGGCATTTGTGAAATTGGGAAGTGGTGGAATTTGATGGAAAAGGAGGCGATGAGAGGTTATTATAGGCATGAGGGGGTTGAGGAGGCTAGGTATAGGTATGGGTTACAGAGATATTTGGAAGGATTGTTATAGCAGTGGAGGAGGAGGGTGTCATCAACAGGAAATAGCGTATCTTAAGAGTAGACTAAAGGATATTCAGAATGAAGTTTTTAGAGCGATAAGGGTTCGTAGTCAATTAGAAGAGGTGTTATGGGGTGATAGGCCATCGGGTACTGTTTTGAGGAGATTTAGGACACGTAGAACAGGCATGACAATAATGGCGTTGAAGGTAGAGGAGGAGATTGGGGGTTATCCTAAAGGTCAGGTGTTAAGAACGACAGACGGGATGTGTGCTTATGCAAGGTATTGGTTTCAGAATAAGTTCGTGGGTAGAGTGAGGGATGAGGTTTGTAGGGGGATTGTGCTAGAGAGCATTCAGGAGAGGTTAAGGGAGGAGGATAGGAAGGGTTTAGGTGGAAGAATAACGATTGAAGAGGTAGGGCAAGTGGTGCAAGGATTACGCATGGGGAAGGCACCTGGGGTGGATGGGTTACCTGGTGATTTCTATGTATGTCATTGGGATGTTTTGAAGGATGTTTTAGTAAAGGTGCTGAATCAAATGAAGGATAGGGGTATGATGGATGAGATGCAGAGGACTGGGGTGGTGGTGTTAGTACCAAAATCCAAGGACAGTGATGTTTTGAGAGGGTATAGAGCAATAACTTTGTTATGCTCTGATTACAAGATTTTTGCAAAGATATTAGCGAATAGGATGAAAAGGGTGTTGGAAAAGGTTTTAGAGGAAGGTCAGTTTGGTATACCTGGATGTAGCATTAGGACGGGGCATAGGAGAATTAAGACTTTCGTGGAACTGAAGGAAGGGGGAGGGGTTCTGGGATTAGATTGGGAAACTGCATATGATAGTGTAGACAGGGAGATGTTATATGAGATCTTAGGGAGGCAGGGGTTTGGCGGGGAAATTGTTAGGTGGGTAAGGACCTTGTATGATATTGCCTTGGCGAGGGTACAGGTTAATGGTAGGTTAGGGGTTCAGGTGAGGTTTGAGAGGGGTCTGAGGCAGGGTTGTCCCCTATCTCAGATCCTTTTTGGGTGTCTGCAGGACCCCTTTTATAGGTTGGTTCGTGAGGGGGTATGGGATGGGGATGAAAAGTGGGGTTGTGTATCGGGCATAGTAGGTTATGTTGATGACACTACAATTATGGTGGGGAATAGTGAGGGTTTAGTAAATGTTAATAAGATTATTGAGGTGTTTGGAGGGGCTACTGGGATGGGCATCAATAGAGCGAAATCTAGGTTGTTGGAGGTAGGTTCGTGGGTGCGTGGGCCGTTGGGGAGTAGGGGAGGGTGGATGTGTGTTAATAGCTTAAAAATATGTGGGGTCATTTTTAGTCATAGTAGTCTGTTGGCAAGGGAATTAAATTCGGAGTTGGTTGTGAACAAAGCACTAGGTAGGTTAGGTGGTTTCAGTCCTTGAGAGGTAACGTTGTTACAAAGGGCAGTGGTAGTGAATGCTCTAATTTATAGTAAACTGTGGTTTGTGGCGACTGTCTATCCTCTACGGGAGTGTGACATAAGGAGGTTGATGGTAAGGGTTTATAGATACATTTGGAGCTATGGGAGGCACTGGTTGGTGCGAGAAGTAGTGACAGCGGGGGTGGCCGTGGGGGGTATGGGGTTGATACCATTGGGGAGAAGGCTTCAAAGTATATACATAAAACAGGAGTATATAGCAGGGGGGGGATGGGGGTCAGGCGAGTGGGGAGGGTTATGAGCGAGGTACGTAGGTGGTGGAAGGGTAGCGATTTATTGTATTGTGAGGATATTTTGAGATATCTTTCAGTTGTCAGGGTGCCAGGTAGGGTAAAGGTGAGTAAGTTGGATAGGGTAGGGGGGGATGAAAGGGATAGTGCAGGGATCAGGGATTTATCCAATGTATAATTGGAAATTGGTGTGGTATTGGATGAAGAGGCTGCTTATACCACCTAGGGTACGGAAAACATGGTATCGGTTTTTATTAGGCATTTTGGCATCAAGGGCACAATTGTGGAGAATGGGCATAATAAGGGAGGGGTTGTGCTTGAAATGCAGTGGACTTGAAACTGCGTATCACGTTATTTACTTTTGTGAGGAGTTGGGGGGGTGAGGGGATGGTTTAGTGGGGTTTTGAAAAGGGTAGGGGCAGGGGGTTTGTCAACCCTTAGGGCGTTAAGTATGGATGTTGAGGCGTGTCCTGAGGATGTAAGAAGGGCGGTGGCATATTTAGTGATGGAGTACATTTACATATCGTGGTGCATGAGAGTGGAGCAGGGTGCTGTCCGTATTAGAGCTATGGCGGCAGGATTCTAGAGGACAAGATGTCGTAATCAAGAGGTGTATGCAGGAAGGTGGTGTAAGGCGTTTTCCTCGGGTTATCGGAACCTCACTGTTGTGTTATTGTTGGGGAGGTGAGGTACTAACATGAGCGTGTGTGTGTGGTATGGTTTTATTAGGGTAGCAGGGTGTCAGGGGAAATGAGGATGGTTTGTTGTTGATGCTTCAGGCTTCGGGTGCTCTGCTTTCAATAATAATATAAAAAAAAATATGTTTTTGTTAATCAGTAGTTAGTGAGGTTAACACAGAAGGGTAGTTGGGGGAAGGGGGGGTTTTGAGAGCATAAGAGGAAGCTTGCCTGTTTTCTTACTGTTGGCGTCATCATAATCTCTTAGGGGTTTGTGAGTCAAAGCAAACCTTTGTTGACTATATTAAAGAAAAAAAAAATATTGAAAGATCTGTATTAGAGATGGCGCCTGTGTGAGTGAGATCCGTGTGTTGTATGGACATTGTGTCAAGTACGGCAGGTGTTTGAATGTATGTTGGGTGAGTGTGTGTTGGTGGAGAAAATATTATTTTCATTTGTGTTAAATTTTAAGCTACCACCGGGGTAATTTTTGTGTGTTTTGTCTGTGTTATACACAGGGAATGTCATATGGTTCAAGGATGACACGGTGGTGGTAAACCTTGAAATGTATGGGTATGGGGAGGTTTTATTTGATGTGCACCAGATTCTAGGAGCACTGTTGTGGTATACAGCAGTAGGTTAGGTAAGGCTCCAGACTTTTGAAGAGTTAGCTTCTTGATCTTACGTGATCGTTGAATGTAATATAGTGGTGTCTTACATTGTTATGGCAGTTATTTTGATTAATATTTGTAACGTGTGTGTAGGGTGTTAGGTCAAGGAAATTTTTGTTTTGTATATAATATAGATGAAGTTTTGCAGTTGTATTGAGATATGTTTTTAAGGGGGGGGGGGATAGTACACATTGTTTCAGGATTAAAAAGAATATGTTTGTGACTTGTATTATGACTATTACGTCTGACTCGAAAGGGTATTTACTTAAAATTGGAAAAAAAAGGAATGAAAAAAAAATAACGGGGGGTTTACAAGTGTACATGGTAGTGCTGTAATGGTTTCATGATATTTGGTGTATTACGGTGATAGCAGGTCTTCGGACTGATAGGATAAGACTTTTGCAGAGACAGTGTTTTGTTCCTGTGTGTTTATGGAATGTAATAGGATGTTTTATTTTTATTATGGCAGTTGTGGTGTTTAATTTTTGCAACATGTGTGAGCAGGGAGATGGGTATTGTATGAGGTGTGGTTAGGTAAAGGCAGTTTTTGTTTTGTGTATAGTTTTGCTGCAGTTTTGTAGTTGTATTCAGATATTTTTCAGTAAAGATAAGTCAACCTAGTATTAAGGTTAATAAGAAGGAGATTGATCATATTTGTGTATAATTTTCTGGTAGGGTGTGGAGCTTATGTATATGTTTCACATTGCGATTTTGTCATGACATGTATTTTATTTACTGTTTTAAATAAATAAAAAAAAATCTTACATCTTATGTTTTGGGCACTTATAGATCACTGCATTTAGCTTTTCTGGTACTGTATTTAGCTTTTCTAGTACTATGGTGACACTGGTATTAGCAATGGAACTGGTGTGAGGATTTACTAAAGGAAGTGTTTTCTGTTGTGTGTACTGGGTTTACTGTTGTGTATAATAGGTTCAGTGGCAACTCTGATTTGTTTTTAGAATACAGTAGAATACAGTGTTTCCACTGTATTCTACTCTGTGGTATCGCTGTACATACATAGGACTAGCTGTAGGTATAAATGTTTAAACAACTGGCTTGTGTGGTATTATTCAGGCGACTCCTGGCAACTGAATACACGACGGGTATCCACTTGGTCTATTTCAAGAGAATACACTCTTATTTACCACCTCATTTATTTTGGTATCTTATGTATACACTGTATACCACTGTGATATACACTGTATACCACTGTGATATACACTGTATACCACTGTGATATACACTGAATCACTATGTATGACGCTCTGTTTTCAGGGAGGCTTCAGGGAGGGTTTCTTTACTCTAGCAGAGATTATACTAAGTTATTTTTTTCACACGCACTTTAGGCTTATAGTTGACCTGGTGTAAGAATGGCACCACAACTATCTTATAGTGTACCTGGTGTAAGAATTGCACCACAACAATCTTATAGTTAGTTGTGGTGCCATTCTTACACCAGGTCAACTATAAGATAATGGTAGTGCCATTCTTACACCAGGTCAACTATAAGATAGTAGTGGTGCCATTCTTACACCAGGTCAACTATAAGATAGTAGTGGTGCCATTCTTACACCAGGTCAACTATAAGATAGTTGTGGTGTCATTCTTACACCAGGTCAACTATAAGACGACCTGGTGTAAGAATGACACCACAACTATCTTATAGTTGACCTGGTGTAAGAATAGCACCACTACAATCTTATAGTTGACCTGGTGTAAGAATGGCACCACTACTATCTTATAGTTGACCTGGTGTAAGAATGGCATCACTACTATCTTATAGTTGACCTGGTGTAAGAATGGCACTACCATATCTTATAGTTGACCTGGTGTAAGAATGGCACCAGAACTATCTTATAGTTGACCTGGTGTAAGAATGGCACCACAACTATCTTGTATGCACACTTCTTTCCTTGTTTCTGGCTCAGTGTGTACTGTTTTATTCTAGACAAGTTCCAAGCGATTGAGGTCAGGTTGCTAAAGCTCTCGTTTCACCCACGGAGGGCCCGGGTTCGATTCTCGGCGGGGTAGACACATTTCGACGCGTTTCCTTACACCTGTTGTCCTGTTCACCTAGCAGCAAATAGGTACCTGGGTGTTAGTCGACTGGTGTGGGTCGCATCCTGGGGGACAAGATTAAGGACCCCAATGGAAATTAGACAGACAATCCTCGATGACGCACTGACTTTCTTGGGTTATCCTGGGTGGCTAACCCTCCGGGGTTAAAAATCCGAACCAAATTTGATCTTATCTGACACAATTTTACGCTTCTGGCACTGGAAAAATAACTACGTTCAACAAATTCCTCCAAAAGCACATGGTGTAGGAGAAAAACTTCAAACTTGGATTAGTGTGGAGTTCCCAAGAATCTGTTCTTGGTCCAGTCCGCTTTACAATATACGTAAATGATCTAGAGGTAGGACTAGCTTCTAATAAAACAGAATCTGAAGGTGACACCAAATCGGAAAAAAAATGAGCATCATCCAAAGACGATTATTTGATTATTCCGAGTGATGTGGCATTATAGTCGATGACATGGAAGATGAGTTACAATGTTGACCAATAAAAAGCAATGCATGGTAAGTAAAACAGTCTCTGAAATGAGAACAATATGTCTGGCAGCAAACTTACTGAAACAAGTGAAGAAAGGGAACTTGGAGTAATGATAAGGAACGACCTCAAAAGTACCAAACAACGCCTAACTGCGGCCACCACAAATAACAGAATGCTAAGTTTCCTACCATATTGACGCACCTTAACGCACTTGTTAGACAGCATTTTGAATATGATATCCAGTTTGTTTTTTCTCCAACTTACGTAGAAGAATAAGATATAATGGAAAGGGTACACAGAAGAGCTACAAAACTCGTACGATCACAGTGTGCGTGTGCGTGGGTATGTCCATGTACACATCTATATGTACATTCCTATATGTGGTGGCACCTGTGGTAGATTCAGGTGCTGCTTCTTTCCTAGCGGATACTGGATACAACACGGCTTGGAGAGCCGTGTTGTACTTTTTCATAAAAGTATGAATGGATCCTGAAATTACAACTCTGCTGTCCAGATCGTTTCAATTCCTTACTTCTCTAACACTGAAGACATATTCCCTAACATCCATATGACTTATATGTGTTATCAACTTCCATATGTGCTCTCGTGTTCCTGACTCCCGCCTCTCGAACAATCTGTCCTTCTATACTTTGTACGTTGGTATCATATCACCCATAGTCTTTCTTTCCTGTGTGTGTGTGTGTGTGTAGTGACCATCACAATCTGAGACTAGCCGTAGAGATGGAGATATTTGGTATAAAATACCGACACGATGGAGAAACAGACACACATGCAAAGTAATGTGATCGTTTATTGACTACGTTTCTCCCACATAGTCGTCTTTCTAAGTCTTAAACAGATCTACGTGAGCAGAGAGATGAGTATATATAGGGAACAGTGACATGTGGAGTCAGGTGGAGAACGTTAAGGATACCTTTGCCTTTGATATTCCTTTGAAGAGTTTTGAGAGTTTCACTACTCTCGGAGTAGGTGGAGGTTGGATTTGAGAAGGCACGGGATGGGCAAGTAGATATGTTGTTATGTAGGATAACGATGAAGAAGCTTCCCGACAAGAGGTTCAGCTATGTTGTAAAAGTCGTTGTTCTGGCTGAAATTTTGGGATATACAGATGATTGATGGTTTCAAGATACTGCGACACTGAGTTTCTTTTTCCATGGCGATGAGTCTTGCGTGTCTTGCGTCTCTATAGTTGATTTAATGGTTGTGGAAGTTTTGGAGTAAAACATAGGCATTCTTCAAATTGTCCATTCGGCCTGCCTATTGGTGTTCCTAAATCGTTACATGCAATTACGTACACCCCTGTGGAGGATTGAACCTTGTTGTGTACCTGGTGATGTCTTTGATGGTGGTTGATGTGGAGGTAGATACTTGGAATGCAATATTGGAAAAGATGTTGGAGAGGTGTTTGGCAACGGAGTTAATAGGTGGGACTATGTATTTCCTCTTCTTTATCTCTCTTTCTCTTCCTCTACTCCTCTTATCCAGAAAGCTATTCCCCTTGGCTCCTTCCATCTGAGGGTCTCACAAAGGTGACCACGAAAGCAAAACCGTTTCACATTTTGACCACCAAGACACTGGAATTCATGGATTAGCAGTGAAAGGTTCAGATACTAAATTTCAAACCTTAATGCTTTCTATACTGATACATGAGACGGTTCACACCCAGAACCTGATACGATAGGTGTCTTTAATTTTTATACATCACGTCTCCCCTTCCTCTTTTAAAACGGTTAATAACTAGGATAAACCAAGATTGTTGTAAGTTCTCAGATCATATTATCTTAACCCTTAAATCTATCGCAAAACACATAAAGTGCATGGTTACATTAAACACTAAGACTTTATCTACAACACACATTTTTATAGTAAAGTGTTCTCTTACCAAAAACATTTAATGCCAGTTCCACATAAGAAAACCGAAGACCTGTGAAGAATCGAGCCAATTTCCCCACTGAACCAAGACACCTAATTCTTTCTCTCTCGCGGTCTGAATCCTCGGTTAATTTCGTACTTATTGAATACCCACAGAGACGTAAAAGTTATCAAACCTTCTCAGCTCCTAATAGCAGCAGTAAACTACATATTAGGGAACTGTCTCACGCAGACCTCCTTGGGGTCGCCACACTGTTACAAAACTGATTAAACATTTATTTCCTATGCATATTGACTGCATTCCATCTCTATCCCTAATATATATCCCCACTTCCGGTTTCAACACTCTCACTCAAGATTACAAAGACAGAAAGACAAACAAAGTATAAAATAACACTGAATATTACTAATATAACGAATTTAGATACAAAACCTACCATTCCCTTACAAAAAAGTCTCTTCTTCCGGGGGAACTGACTGGTTTTGTGATGTCTCCATTGGACTACCGTGTCAAGTCAAGTCTCCACTGGACCGGCTGGTGTTGTCACGTCTTTACTTGACCGACTGGTGTTGTCATGTCTCTACTTGACCGACTGGTGTTGTCATGTCTCCACTGGACTAACTGGTGTTGTCACGTCTCCATTGGAGTACCGTGTTGTCATGTCTCCAGTGGACCGACTGGTGTTGTCATGTCTCCAGTGGACCGACTGATGTTCTCATGTCTCCAGTGGACCGACTGATGTTGTCATGTCTCCACGGGACCAACAAGTGTTATCATGTTTCCACTGGGCCGAGTGGTGTTGTCATGTTTCCACTGGACTGACTGGTGTTGTCATGTTTCCACTGGACTGACTGGTGTTGTCAAGTTTCCACTAGACCAACTGGTGTTGTCATGTCTCCAGTGGACCGACTGGTGTTGTCATGTCTCTACCTGAAAAAGTTATACATTCTACCTCTGGACTGATCCCTCCAGGAAAAAGCTCGCTATCATAATAATAAAGGACACGCACTCAAAATAAAGAGACAGACAAGTAAACTAAAAACATACACAGTACATTAAGATAATGAATTAAAAACTCAATCATATTCTATATTCTAAAGCATCAAAAGAGGAAAAATCAAAGTGATATTTTTAAATTGAGATTCACCAATTCCCTGAACGTTTTCCACCCCTCCTCCCCCCCGCCACAGACACTGAATAATGTGCCCGGGTTTAACGCTCCCCCATGATGATGATGATAATAATAGTAATAAAAATACTACTACTACTACTAATAATAATAATAATTAAAATAAGAATAAGAATAATCTAATTCAGATTAAGGTTATGCCTAAGGTGATAATACATAAACAACTCATACTACCCTCAAAATAAAGCCTCAACAAGGCACATATTACTTTAAACCAATAAAAAACCCAAAGTTAAATGCAAATACAAAAATAAAAGCAATCCTTGAAACAAAAGTTAAAATCTAATTTATAAATAAAAAATCATGATGACATAATTATTGAGAACATTCTTGTGACCAGCAGCGCAGATACACTCACCTACTAAAACATTTTTGACAAGACTAATATACAGTAAAACAGAAAATAAACATAAAACATTACCTAGGGATATAATACGGATTCGATGATACAAATTTTTTACGAGTACCGATACCAGTTTCCATCCGATACCGATACAATACCCGATACAGATACTTTTCCTATACTTTTTTATTTTTAAAATTATAACAACTACGTTCAATACATATGTAAGTGAATACTTAATGCACAATGTATATTCAATTGCACTGGAAGTTAAATATTAAATGAATTATTTTTTCTTGGATGATAGTCATTACTCATTACTTGGTCTGTTGTTTTAGTTACTGGTTGTAAAAGGTGCTTGTCGATAGTTTGTGTGTGTTAGTTACCATTTTGTCCTAGGCAGATGTTGATTAGACACTAGGGCTGTTGTATGTGTGTGTGTGTGTGTAAGGAAACACTTCGAAATGTTTCCGCCCCGCCGGGAATTGAACCCGGATCCTCCGTGCGTGAATCGAGAGCTTTGCGTGTGTAAGTGTGTGTGTGTACTCACCTATTTGTGGTTACAGGGTTCGATTCATAGCTACTCGCCCCGCCTCTTCACACATCGCTACTAGGTCACTCTCTCCCTGCTCCATGAGCTTTATCAAACCTCGTCTTAAAACTATGTATGGTTTCTGCCACCACTACATCACTTTCCAGACTATTCCACTTCCTGACAAATCTATGACTGAAGAAATACTTCTTAACATCCCTTTGACTCATCTGTATGTGTGTCCCCTCTCTGGTACATCCTGTCTTTGTCCACCTTATCAATTCATTGCAGAATTTTATATGTCGTTATCATGTCTCCCCTGACCCTTCTGTCTTCCAGTGTCGTCAGGCTGATTTTCCTTATCCTTTCTTTGTAGGACATTTCCCATAGCTCTGGGACTAGTCTTGTTGCAAACCTTTGCACTTTCTCTAATTTCTTGACGTGTTTGATCAGGTGTGGGTTCCAAACTGGTGCTGCGTACTTCAATACGGGCCTGACGTACACGATGTACAGAATCTTGAACTATTCCTTGCTGAGGTATCGGAACGCTATTCTGCGATTTCCCAGGCGCCCATATGCTGCAGCAGTTATCTGGTTAATGTGCGCCTCAAGAGATGTGCTCGGTATTATACTCACCCCAAGATCCTTTTCCTTGAGTGAGGTTTGCAGTCTTTAACCACCTAGCCTATACTTTGTCTGCGGTCTTCTTTGCCTTCCCCGATCTTCCTGACTTTACTTTTGGCGGGGTTAAATTCGAGGAGTCAGTTGCTGGACCAGGCTTCCAGCCTGCCCAGGTTTCTTTGTAGTCCTGCCTGATCCTCATACGATTTAATTCTCCTCATTAACTTCACATCATCTGTAAACAGGGACACTTCTGAGTATATCCCTTCCGACATGTCATTCACATATACCAAAAACAGCACTGACCCCTGTGGAACCCCCCTCTTCACAGGCGCCCACTCTGACACCTCGTCATGTCACGTACTATGACTCGGTCTTGCCTCCCTGTCAGGTATTCTCTGATCCATTGCAGTGCCTTTCCTATTACGCGTACGTGATCCTCTAGCTTTTGCACTAACTTCTTGTGAGGAACTGTGTCGAAGGCCTTCTTGCAGTCCAAGAAAATGCAATCTACCTACCCCTCTCTCTCGTGTCTTACTTCCATTACCTTGTCATAAAATTCCAGTAGGTTTGTGACACAGGATTTCCCTTCCCTAAAACCATGCTGGTTGTCATTTATAAGCTTGTTCCTTTCAAGGTGCTCCACCACTCTCCCCCTAATAATCTTTTCCAAGATTTTGCATACTATACACGTCAGTGACACTGGTCTGTAGTTTAATGCCTCGTGTCTGTCTCCTTTCTTAAATATTGGGACTACATTTGCCACCTTTCATTCCTCAGGTAGTTGCACAGCATCTCTGCTCCCTCTCTAAGGATCCACTGAGAGATGTTGTGTGGTCCCACCGCCTTTGAGGTATCAAGTTCACATAGCAGCTTCTTCACCTCTTCCTCGGTTGTGTGTATTTCATACAGCACTTTTTGGTATATCCCTTGTTGGTGTACCTCCCTATTCTGGCTTCCTGGAGTCCTTCTTGTTTCTACTGTGAATACTTATTTAAATCTCATGTTGAGCTCCTAACATACTTATTGGTCGTTTCTTGCGACCTCCCCACTTTCCTTTCTCAGCCTGATTACCTGATAATTGACTTGTTTTCCTCCAGATGTGGCTATACAACAGTTTCGGGTCAGACTTGACTTTCGAAGCTATGTCATTTTCTTATTGTCGCTGGACCTCTTTCCTTATCTGGGCATATTCGTTTCTGGCTTTTCGACTAATCTTTTTATTTTTCTGGGTCCTTTGTCTTCTGTATTTTTCCATTCTTGAGAACACATAGTTTTAGCCTCCCTACAATTTTGTGTTAACAAAGGGCTCGTTCTAGTCTTTCCGTTATTTCTGTTTCCCTTGGGAACAAACCTCTCCTCTGCCTCCTTGCATTTTGTTGTCACGTAATCCATCATTTCATTTACTGATTTTCCTACCAACTCTTTTTCCCACTGCACCTTTTGCAGGAAGTTCCTCATGCCTGTGTAGTCCTCCCTTTCGTAGTTTGGCTTTTCCCATCGTACTCCTGTTATCCTTTCACTTGCAACTCTGTGTATTCAAAGCTCAGAACCACATGATCACTAGCTCCGAGAGGCCTTTCGTATGTGATGTCCTCGATATCTGAACTACTCAAGGTGAATACGAGTTCTATTCTTGCTGGTTCATCCTCACCTTTCTCTCTGGTAGTGTCCCTAACATGTTTATGCATGAGCTTTTCCAGTACCACGTTCAACAGTTTGGCTCTCCATGTTTCGGGACCCCTATGTGGATCCAGGTTTTGCCAGTCAATCTCCTTGTGATTGAAATCACCCATATCTAATAACTTTGCTGTACCAATGTGTGTATGTGTGTGTGTGTGTGTGCGTGTGCGTGCGTGTGTGTGTGTGTGTGTGTGTGTGTGTGTGTATGTGTGTGTGTGTGTGTGTGTGTGTGTGTTTGTGTGTTTGAGTAACCTGCAATCGTGAGGTAGAGTGTCATTGTTGATATTGTTAAACAAACATGTAATATAAATATTTTAAAGAGTACGAGCTGGTATCAGTCCGACATCTGCCTATTCTGATACCGATACTTTGGCACATTTTACTATATACACAATAAAACATAAATAAAATTAAATAAGTTTTTACTACAAAATCCAAGATCTCACTGTCAGAAATAAAACACAATAAAAATATTACACACTCCTAACATAAGAAAACAAAAGCTAGTCAGCCCTCAAGGGAGGCTCCTCGATGCCGGTGAGGGGCTCTTAATTAAAAAAATCTGTGCCTGCCCTCCCCTTCCTTGAATCGAACTTGATTGCCTCCCATTTCCACAGGTGCTAAATGACCCCTAATGGTTTATCATTTACCCATAATGTAATAATAATAATATTGAAAGTTGGTCAAACATTAGTGTCTAAATCTTAGCCAAACACTTGTCATCAAAATAACTAAACATAAATTACAGAGGATAATTTTACCTGTTAAAAGACCACACTTATAAAATTATCCGCTCCTCTCATTCAGTAATTATCACCCTACATATATAGTCTTATCGTCTCTGTCAACAAATACTCCTCTCCCCTCTTCAGTACGAGTCTAAGACTCCAATTACTCACTTCACTCCTTTCCACTACCAAAGAATTTAATATACTTAGGACTCTCTTCATTTCTCTTCACCATGTAAATTTACAGTTTTTCAGTACCTTATCATACATCACATATTTTCTTTTCAATTTTACTCAACAGTTTCCTTTTCCCGGATATTATATCACCTTTTCGCGTCCCATCAATCATCACTGGCTAGTGCGTGGGTCGTAACAGGCAAGACTGGAGCAAGCCAGTAACCTAGCAGAAAGCTCTCTATTCTCCACTGGTTAAGAGTGACAGCTGTATAAAGAAGTCTACGGAGGAGGACATACGCCTTTTCTGCTACACTGCAGTCTTCTCCAAGTATCAAAATCAGATCTGTATATAGCTTCTATCAGAAGAGGGAATAACGAGGGCTTCTGGTCGAGCCCAAAACTCCCTAAATTGAGCCAGGTCTCCTTGGGTGGTCCCTCTCGTTGAACATTACAGCATCCTGTAACATCCTGTCTCTATGTAAGGTCACCCCTCACAATACCATGTCAGAACGCAGTTGTGTGAGAATACACTGCCTAACTGATCTAATAGAGTTGAATTTAATCATAATAATGGTGGTAAGTCAATATATATCACTGATTAAAAGCCTCCACTTCTACCCCACAATATATGCACTAGTTAATAAATTAGCAAGACAATACACTAAAATTTTACTTTCAATATTTCCTTGATTATTACAAATGGATGTTAAGTGACACTAGCCAACTATTGTTAATACCTTCCATCAAACTATAAAACACATTGGTGCATTTCTTATTCTGGGTAGCTGGTGTTACCTAATTACCTAACAAATGAGAAATGAATCCTAAGGAAGATATATGAAGGGTATATACATAAGGCAAGGTAGATATATGAATTAATCTAAAATAGTAAGTTTTATAGGGAGGAAAAAATATTGGCCAATCAAAATGAGATAAGATTACAATTATTTTACTAAAATAATAAAAGAGGGTAAGTTCAGTATTTAAAATCAGTTTATTATAGTACCTCTGATACCAAAATTATAAACAGCTGCACAAATATAATTCCAACCCTATGATAATATTGATACGGGTGGGTGGAAATGATACCCAGTAATGCCATGACGATCTATTCGTTCGGATTTACCTTCAAACAGTCAGTATTGCACTTCCTCGGAGACCACCACGGCCTCTCTCTGGACCGGCCACATCCTTACTGACTTATTCACTCCCACTAACTCTCTTCCTCTACTCCTGCTATCCGTTATTCCCATGGGAAGATACTACACTTGGCTTCTAACATCTGGGGATCTCGCACAGATAACCAAGGAGCCAAAGCAACATCGCATTCTAACACCAAGACACAGCAAGTAATGGATTACCACTGATTCGCTCAGATACTAAATTTCTGACATCACAGCTATATCAACTGACACATTAACATGTTCACACCCACAACATGGTAGATAGTTTCATCAGCTCCTTTACATACAAGAAGTAGTTGTGATGTCAGAGTGGCAACAAGTCGACGGGCTGTTGGACTGACAGCAAGACTGACGGACTATCCAAGTGGCAAAACGTTGACGTGCGGTTCGACAATTTCATAGTTGACGTGGTACTGTAGGGACACCAAAGTTGATATGGTGATGGAGCAGGAAAACTGATGTCAGATTGGCATCAAAGTTGCCGTGTTGTTAGAGTGGTCGCATCGTAGTTTATATAAAGAGACTGAGAGGTAACCATATCAGACAACTTGAGTTCCAGAAGCGGGAAACAATTTCTGCATACTCAATTATTAGTAAGAACTGTTTCGGTGAGATAGTTCATTTGAATTGCGATGGTTTTTTTTTTCATTTCCTAAAAATGCAGGTAGAAAATAGGTGATGGTCAATGTATTTTCCTATACTGCGTCAACCTGCAGCCAGTATGTTGAAAACCGTGATAAAATCATCACTATTTGAATAGAACTCTTACAAATGAATAAAAAATATGAATTGATTTATAAAATTCATTTAGTGGATATTGTCGCAAAACAAAAATTTATTAAATAAAAGTACGAGATATCTGAATTTCAATAATATCCACTAAGAGTGTTCCAAATTATTCTTAGAACGCTAGTTTTACAGGAAAAGCTTTTATTGTCATTTCCTCTCGCTGTGTGGAGCTCTATTAAAGCTCACCTGTCATATATATCCCCTACAGTGTTAGAGGTTGTCGAATTAAAAAAATTCTTTGCGAAGTTTGTCTTTTCATCACTGAAGTTATTCTGAAAACAATGAGAAAGTGAAGAAGATTAAATTTTGATTAGCCGACCTGTATTTTCAACTGAGTCTCCAACACATCATTTAATATTATGGACTGTCTATCCATCACATCAACTTGTAGGAGAGATTGTCTATCCATTGCCTCACCTGATATTACCGACTGTTCATCCAATCCCTCACCTGGTGTTAGAGATTCCCTATTCAACCCATCACTAAATTAGGGACTGTCTAACCCTCCCTCACCTTGTAGTAGAGAGTTTGTCCAGCACATCACATGGAAATGCAGATGTTTTCTATCAAGCGGAGCTTATGGAACTTGGGGATCGTCAATTAGACAGGCCACTTGGTAATGGAGACTGGATTTTAAGTACATCACAGGACACATGGAATTAAAATACTACCAAAAGAGGGCTAGACTGTCAATTTTGTATTTATATTTGACTTACGCTTCAAGCTCTAAACATAGGGTAGTTTACTTAGAAGCAGCTCGAACTGTTGTTGGAGAGTTTGGCTGCCTGTTTGCCAATTTTCTTTTAACAATAGTGTGATAACTTTTCCCCATTATTACGAACACAGGTAAAGAATGGCTGTGAGACCTGGTCGTAATGGGAATTGGAGCAAACAAAACTCAGCAGTAGACTGTAATGTATATTTTGCCTTCACCCACTATATACAGATATGTACACTATGTACAATATGTACAGATATAATAATAAATGTACACCATGGTGACAGATGGCAAAGCAGAAGGCAGACAGAGTGCACGATGCTCAACCAGCAGGTGGGCAAGTCTGCCAGTGCTTACCGCAAGTGAACCACCTTGCTTCAGCTTTGGTGGGCTTGCCTGTGATTGGTCAATGAACCAAGGTACTGATTTAACGACGGGTGCCCTCTTTCCATGCCACACCATTAACCTGTGGGAAGTTGGTAAAAGAGGTACACTTGAACTATACTGAGATCCTTTACTGACAATGTTTCGCTCATGCAATGGATTTTATCAGGTCACAAATCGATCATCTGTTTGTGACTTGATAGATCCCACTGTGTGGGCTAAAAGTCTTATAACATTATATATTAACAATTAGATTTCCCTTAGACAGGTATAGTGATGTCGGTGAGGGATCTCTTGTTCCCAGGAGCTAGACTTCTCCCTTTCGTTGCATAGAACTGCACTGATAGAACTGCACTGATAGAACTGCACTGCGCTCTAAAAGTCATCCCTATATGAAGACAACCCTTACAAATGCATAAAAAAATCTAAGATTGTTCCAAATTATTCTTAGAACACTGCTGTTGCTACATGACACGTACGGATTTGGAGCTTTCTTCTGACTAAAAACACAAATATGTCACATATTAGGTACTTCAAACATTTACATTTAACAACATCAGGACCGGGAAAAAGACGACCCAACACGTAAATTAATATTGAAATGATCGCTATTTACAGGGTTATTAGCAACAATATATTTGACATATATTATAAATGTCACTGCAACTCAAGTAACACAGAGCTATAAATAAAAAATGCTTCACTGTAAATCGTGAAATACATCATTGCAATCAAGAATTACGTCTCGTTGAGTCAGAAAATACAACAATACAATCAACAAATGTACTACTTCAAATAAACAAATCCGTAAATCAAGAAATATATGACTGTACGTCAAGAAATACATGACTGTAAGTCAAGAAATATATAAGTCAAGAAATACATGACTGTAAGTCAAGAAATACATCACTAAGTCAAGGAATACATCACTGTAAATCAAGAAATACCTCACTGTAAATCAAGAAATACATAATATATTGAATAAATAACCAATGTAAATAATGAAATGATCAATATTGAGTTTACTTGCTCGGTGGAGATTGGTTAGAATTGATAGTTAAAAATATATAATATTAAGCGAGTTTTTCGGAAATGGTCAACAAAGTTTTTTGGTGGATATAAATGTATACAAAGAGTAATAGTAAACAGAGTAAAGTCTGAGGCAGCTAAGGTGAAAAGCTCTGTTCCAAAAGGCACAGTACTCGCTCCCATTCTATTCCTCATCCTCATATATGACATAGACAGAGATGTTAGCCATAGCACCGTGTCTTCCTTCGCGGATGACACCCGGATTGCCAAGACAGTGACCTCAATCGAAGGCACCGCAAGACTCCAAGCGGACATCAACCAAATCATGGGCCCCTCAAAGCAATATGAAGATCAATAAAGAGAAATTTCAATTACTCAGATATGGAAAACTTGAGGAAATTAAAACAGTATCAGGGTATACGACAAATTCTACCCATACAATAGAACGAAAAAGTAATGTGAAGGACCTGGGAGGGATAATGTCAGAGGATCTCGCCTTCAAAGACCACAACAATGTATCTACCGTATCTGCTAGGAAAATGATAGGATGGATAATGAGAACCTTCAAAACTAGGGACACCAAACCCAAGATGATTCTCTTCAAATCGTTTGTTCTCTCTAGGCTAGAATACTGCTGTACTCTAACTGCCCCCTTCAATCCATGCAAAATTGCTGACCTGGAGACTGTACAAAGAACTTTCACGGCACACATAAGTACGATAAAGCACCTAAATTACTGGGAATGGCTGAAGGCCCTTGATTTGTATTCCTTGGAACGGAGGCGAGAGAGATACATGATAATATACCATGAGGCCTGGTCTCCGACCGAGCCGCGGGGGCGTTGACCCCCGAAACCCTCTCCAGGTATACTCCAGGTAAGGTTATATCAGGTTATGGTAGGTGTTTTCCACTCTACCATGTCGGCCTAATAAAATTTATCCAATTAGGTTGAATGACCGCAATGCAGTCACAGTGGGACCCATGATAATCTTCCTAATAGTATATAGAAATATGCACATTTGGATTAATCTTATTACGCTAGTACAGTACTGACTTGCACTGACTTGCCCAGGGTTCGATTCCTCAGTGCGGTGAGTTGTTTACAGGTTTACAGGCTTTAGTTGGACTGGGCTGGTTTACGTTGGATTGGGTTAAGTTAATTTAGGTTACTTAAACTCGAAATTGAACATTACCTTAGGTAACTCAAAATAGTCTAACCCAGTTCTAAACAACCACTCCCCAACTTAACCCTACCCTAACCTACATTACCTCGACATTCACCAATGTAAGCTAACGAACCATACCTAACCTAACATACAGTGAGGTAACCTAACCAAACCTAACAATCTAACCTAACATTAAAAGCAACAGGAACGACAACAGATTTGAACAATATGCAAAAAAATAAAACTATCTCTTGGGCAAAACCATCATGCATGTCTTAAGCCATTTTTGTATGTGTCTATTAGATTACCAACACAAAGATAAACTGTAGAATAAAGCAGAATACGAATTCTATGTATATCGGTCCTTGTGTGATCCGAGGAAGGCACTCCATAACCCGAGTTTCTGTGCAGTAATGCAGTTAAATA
The DNA here is from genome assembly GCA_009830355.1 of Cherax destructor. Classification (NCBI taxonomy): domain Eukaryota; kingdom Metazoa; phylum Arthropoda; class Malacostraca; order Decapoda; family Parastacidae; genus Cherax; species Cherax destructor. The sequence goes on from WNWK01011536.1 coordinate 38,005, forward strand.
TTAGTGTTGAAGACTTGAACCAAATCAGAAGAGGCATTCACAAGTCATCATGTGGTAACTAATATCCACATATCTTCAATTAAAAAAATGGTAAATTAGGACAACCCAAATATATTTCAAAGTCTTCGAAGGAACCAAAGAGAGAGATATCCTAAAAACACATCAGCAAATTAAGGTTGAAACCGCTAAGAAGCTGCATTATCGAGGTATCAGCGTTGAAGAACTGAAGCTGATGTGACTCGACGCAAAGAAATTATAGCATGGAAAGCAACAATTCAGTTTTCCAGACTCTGGCAGAATACCACCGAGCTTCTGGACTCAACACTGACCAAAGAAATACAAACCTGGATACAAGGTAGAACGTCAGTGTAAATAAAAACACAAAAATGAAAATAAAATGCACAATACTGTAAACCAAACACTACAACACTGTAAACAAAATACAACGCTGTAAAACAAACAAAAAAACAATAAACCAAACAATACATCCATCACATGAATGACATAATACCTTCCTTCACGTGAAGACACCCATCATTCCTCTCATCAATAAGTTATTACTTCAATAAAAACTAACATTTAGTAACTGCTACACTAATGAAAATAAAAACTTAATATTAGTAATGTTCACTTTCCTCGGTTTTGTGAAGATAATAGCAAATAATATGTCGCCCATTGTGGCTGCGAAAATATACACTTTATTGATACACCGCATCACTCCGCCAGGTCGAAAAACACATGAACACTACACAAAAAACCCGCACATAGTAGAAAGAAACTTATGAGAAAGAAGAATAGGTAGTGACACATAAGTTAGAGAGTTGAGTGTTAGTAAGGCAATAATAATAATAATGGACAATGTAATGAAAAAGAAAGGCATCTACAGAGACAAAGGCAGAACTAAGATTCATAGTAGAAAGTTGTATATAAGAGATGTTTTAATAAGAAGCCGTCTGTTAAGGCTAGAAGTCAGTTTTCGCAGAGGCCCAGTCTATAGGATGACTGTGATCTCTAACATGGTGTCGGCAAGCCTATCACTCCTTTGGCGCTCTTTACGTCTGTCCAAAAAGTGAGCGGTCAGTTTCTCCGAAGTATTGGAGAGGACAAGAGGAGCAAAGAAATGGAGTAGACTCCAGAAACATCGGTAGCATGAGAAGTACGAACAAGATTACTGTGAAGGGTGTTCAATTGCCAAAAAGTAAGATTGATGTCTAAAAAACAGAGAATGTTTTGAAGATTTTATAGACGAAATATTGAAAAGGCAAAAAACAGGAAATTTCAAGGGAATAGAGAATTTTTGAGAGACGAAAGTCCGTTTAGCACGTGAGAAGACAGACTTTATGAAATGGGAAGGGAAGTCAAGATGGGAGAACGAATTGCCAAGAGTGGAAATTTCTAAATCAAGAAACTAAAGATCACAAATGCGGAGGTCACGGAGAAAGAGAGAAATAAGAACACTTTTCTTGACAGAGGAAGCATGGTAAGAAAAGTAGTGAATATACATGCCAATGTACATTGGGTTGGCATAAATGGAAAAACAAAAGCCTGTAGCCGGGAGATGGACATGTACATCAAGGAAAGGAAGCAAATAATTAGATTCCCATTCAGCTTTGAACCTGATGTATGGAGCAAGATTGTTCAGTGCATCGATAAAAGGCTTGAAGAGGCTAGTCGTTGTGGCCAAAGAGCAAAGATATACTCTACATGGCAAAACTAGAGAGAAGAGCGCACCACAGTAGTAGGAAGTAGAAGTTTCAAAGTATTCTATATAAAGGTTAGCAGGAACAGGCGATAGAGTAGAGCTCGCATCAACACTGAAGGTATGAGAATAAAATTTACCTTGAAAGGAAAAAGATAAAAAAAGACGTCTGTGAACGTAGGGAGATAAAGTAGTCCATCACTGATCTTCACCCTAAGAAAACTGAGATCATCATCAAGAGGGACATCGGTGAGGTTGGACTCAGCGTCAGGACTCAGCATTTTACTAGTCGGATGTGACTGAACACGTTCGATGAAGTCTTGAGAGTGACGGAAGTGAGCAGGAGAAAAAAATCCAAGAAAATGAGTGAGAGTTTTGACCAGCAAATAAGGAAGAAAATAAAAGACAGAACCTCTGGAGGAAAAGATGAGACGTAGAAGGATATCAGTTTTATGAGTTTTAGGAAGACCACAGAAATAAGGTAGAGAGGGACAAATAGCACAGAATCGTTGAATAAGATTAAGGTCTAAGTCGGACCAAACTGTCGTTTTAAGTTTGTTTCTCCTGTGTGGGGGTTATTTGCGTATTATTCCAGTCAGAGTATTGTACCCTTTTATTCTTTCCACACGCACACCTTAGTACGTAGCTTTAATAAAAATTACATTATTCATATTACAACTATTTTGTTTGCTTGTATTTAGTATTTTTCCCGTTCGTTGTCTGTTAGATTACCAACACAAAAAATAACTGTAGAATAAAGGTGAACATCAACTAGAAGTATTTTTTTCCTTGTGTGACCCGAGAAATGTATCCAGGTATTGCAAACGCCAGTTTTCCTGTACCTCAGTTACACGCGATTGGAGTAGTGCAGAGTGTGACATAAGTTGATAATGAAGTTGAAGATTTGAAGCAAATCATAAGCACCATTCGCAAGTTATCATTTGAAACTAATATGTAAATTTCTTTAATGAAAATGGTAAATTAGGATATACACAGACCAAATATAATTCAAATCTTTCAAAGAAACCAAAGAGACCAATGTCGTAAAATACACTACAAATAAAACTTGAAGCCGCTCAGAAGTTATTAGCTTGGAAGGGTTGAAGCTAATCGGATTTGACACTCACAAATTATAGCAATGAAAACAGCATTTTCTTTTTCCAAATTTCTTCTATAAGAAAAATTAAATTGGCATCTTCCCAGGCCTAAATCAATGCAATCTTTTATCTAAGACTGATCAGCGCATGAGTAAATATGTAAGTTAAAAATAAATTAAGCTTATTTAAGCTTAAGGATTTTTTTTTTACAAAACGTTGTAAAAACATGAAAGTACATTATGTAAATTTAAACTAGAATTACTCAGGAAAGTCAAACACTCATTTCTGAGCAAAGATGTTTTCTTGTTTTTACGAAAAAATAAATTGATTTAAAAAAATGGCACATTAAAACTTACACAACCTAAAAAAAAAAGCGAATTTTCTTTTGAAAGAAACACTTTAGAACCAAGTATGTAAATCAGACCAGGTGCAATCTCCGGTTATTGTACAGAATCCAATAAAATTTGCACCTACCAAACCTCTGGGAAATTATGTGAGTAAAGACATATCTAGAAAAGGACTTAGCTGAAATATCCTTAATCCAGAAGTGATTCACAGGTGGCTATGATCACCGACACTAACCTCCTCTGAAGTTACCATATCCATGGACCTTGCATAAGTTACTTATTTAAATCACTGATGATTTAAGTAATTGCAATGGAAACACTATCTTTGGGTATGGAATGTATATTATATTATAACCAAGTACATTATTGAAGTAGCTACTAGAGACTTAAAGAGCATGACTTATACATGACAATAAAATTAAATGATTAAATACACATGCTCTCATATACTTACAAGGGATATTCTGACCGCCCTTGTAACACCGCACACATCTAGGATCAATTTGTCTGACCAGCGCATCTGAAGTTTTATTAGTAGATGGCGTTTGCCAGGAACCAATTGAAGGTTGATAAATTTGCAAATAAGGGTCACTGCTGCAGTGAGCCGTAAAGTTCCAGTGGTTTTTCCACTCTGTAGTAGTATGTTGCGCCCCTTGAACTGGGCCTCAATGTATATAATGTATATTTCAATTTTCTATAATTTTATATTGCGAATATTCTCGATTATAGCTAAATCGTTAATATTTGGCTTTATATTATTATTAGACTATTATTTATCATTTGTATTTATTTACTTTAGGTAGGATATTATATTTTGTTGTGCTCGAGAGTGTGTAGTAACTGCCTTGGTGTTGGCAAACGACTGTTACGCGGCCGGCGTCTTGTTGCGGGGAGGAGTCAGTCTCTGAACACACCTGAGCTGGGTGGTTGTTCCTCTTGCATTTCTCTCTCTGGCCTGCTGCCCTCGTCGAGTCAACTCCTCACTCTTGTTGTTCTCGACATTAGACTCTGTTGGGTAGAGTATGAATTCGTTGGTGAGGCGAATCATACTTCTCAGAACTCTGTGTAACTCTGTTCACAGAGAATAGACTAGACAGTGATTATTCGACTTTGTTCTGGGTTGTGTGTCACTTCGACACTCTTTGATAACTCAGGTCTCAAGCTCTAGCTCTGGACCTACTTCGATAAGGCATCTGTGCACCGCCACAGTTTGGGATTGTTTATGCTGAACCTAGCTTCAGTAGTAAGGGAGTTTTATGACTGTTTTGGAGGATCTACTGATGGTCCCCAGTTAGGGTCGATTTTGTATCTCCTTGTTCCTGATGCTGTGTTGCTGTTGCCTGTTATAGTGCTGTTCTGCGAAGTGGTCATTTTACTAGACAATCAAGCTGTTCTGGTTGTCAATTTGTTAGTACAGCTAGCTTATGAGAAGTTGTTCTGTCGTACACTGGTTGAGTCGAGTCATAGTTACCGGGAGCACACTCGTACACACATTTATTATTATTTATATATATTATTGTTATTAGTGACATTGTACCTGATGGTACCTCTGAGTCATTTATATATATGTGCCCTCAGCACAGACTTATTGTATATGAGAGCAGTGTAGGAGCTACCCTCCTAAGTATCCTATTTGATATATTAATTAATATCTTTTATATTAGATTTACTTTGCTACCCTAGATTTTCTCACTTTGTTAATAAATCTTTAAATCATTTACTTTGGTTAGTACCCTATCAGTTGCAATCCCCTTAATCTATATAATATGTCGGATAACTGATCCAGGATACTGACTTTGTTGCAAAAGCCCAGTAACAGGCTGGATGCTAGAAGGGCTTTCCTTTCTAGTGTTCACTGGAGATATCTATTGTTAATAGATATCGTGTCATTTTGTAACATAGTAGTATTTGTTTTCCAAGTCTTTTCGAGGATAGAAGATTAATTTAGGGTTCATGATAAATTGAGCTCTTCTTTAGAGAAGCACATAACATCACCCCACTCCAGGACACTGAAGAAGGATTCACTCCTCAAGGAACGCCACTCGGCAATTCAGCACGTCATATGTATATATTTAAATATGCTTAATTTTAAATTTTAACTCAGTTTTAAATGAGGCTTCTTACAAAAAGACTTTACATCTAATGTTCTGTATTTGGCAGTATATGCCACATTTTACATATCTATCTATGAGGATTTGTGGAGTTCTTAATTCTCTTAGCAAGCTAGGCTTTCCATACAGTGTTTCAGCCACAAATAACAAAGGTGCCATGGCTACCCATACATATTTAATTGCATAATTAAAATAAATAACTGCTCTTCCAACTACCCTAGCTACATCTTTTTAAAATACAACTATATAAAAATAAGGCTGGAAAAAATGGAAATATTTTTCACGCTAGCCAGCAGCGTGAAATTAGCACTGACGGTTATAACATATCCCATATTAAATGTCACAAACTTTTTGGGAAGACTAACAGAAAGTACAACACTTGCCAATTAACTGGGGAGATCTACTATGTATCAAATGTTTATAGAATTCGGTCATTCTCACCCAGCAGCTATAGGACTATATAATAGTTGTATTTCTTTAAAACCGGGAAGACTAAGTCAAGAAAATCAAAACAGTAGAATATTACTACTGTGAGTGGTGCGCGTCTGTGTCTCACCAGCTGCATACAATGATGGACACATGATTGTAAATACATCTCCTGGGGATTGAGAGCTGATTATATATTAGTCTAGAAAGCAGAGGGATGACCTAAACCCCTGGGTCAAAAGCCTCTTATTAGCATAAGCGCAAAGTCCTCTCTATAATGGGACAAGTATTTTGCAGGAGCCTTGTCAGTTGATATTCACTGAAAATTTTAAGGTTACATGTTACTTACTTCAGGGTGGTAGCAATAGTGCTGATAATTTATTCATTAAAGACGCCACTACTGAGAATAAACTCACTAGAGGCACTACTGCTGACACTTCACTCACTAGAGGCCTCACTACTGACATTTTACTCACTAGAGGCGCCACTACTGACACTTCACTCACTAGAGGCGACACTACTGACACTTTACTCACTAGAGGCGCCACTACTGACACTTTACTCACTAGAGGCGCCACTACTGACACTTTACTCACTAGAGGCGCCACTGCTGACACTTTACTCACTAGAGGCGCCACTACTGACACTTTACTCACTAGAGGCGCCACTATTGACACTTTACTCACTAGAAGCGCCACTACTGACACTTTACTCACTAGAGGCGCCACTACTGACACTTTACTCACTAGAGGCGCCACTACTGACACTTCACTCACTAGAGGCACCAATACTGACACTTTACTCACTAGAGGCGCCAGTACTGACACTTTACTCACTAGAGGCGCCACTACTGACACTTCACTCACTAGAGGCGCCACTACTGACACTTTACTCACTAGAGGCGCCACTACTGACACTTTACTCACTAGAGGCGCCACTATTGACACTTTACTCACTAGAAGCGCCACTACTGACACTTTACTCACTAGAGGCGCCACTACTGACACTTTACTCACTAGAGGCGCCACTACTGACACTTCACTCACTAGAGGCACCAATACTGACACTTTACTCACTAGAGGCGCCACTACTGACACTTTACTCACTAGAGGCGCCACTATTGACACTTTACTCACTAGAAGCGCCACTACTGACACTTTACTCACTAGAGGCGCCACTACTGACACTTTGCTCACTAGAGGCGCCACTACTGACACTTCACTCACTAGAGGCACCAATACTGACACTTTACTCACTAGAGGCGCCACTACTGACACTTTACTCACTAGAGGCGCCACTACTGACACTTTACTCACTAGAGGCGCCACTACTGACACTTTACTCACTAGAGGCACCAATACTGACACTTTACTCACTAGAGCACCACTACTGACACTTTACTCACTAGAGGCGCCACTACTGACACTTTACTCACTAGAGGCACAACTACTGACACTTTACTCACTAGAGGCGCCACTACTGACACTTCACTCACAAGAGGCGCCAATACTGACACTTCACTCACAAGAGGCGCCACTACTGACACTTCACTCACTAGAGGCACCACTACTGACACTTCACTCACTAGAGGCCACTACTGACACTTCACTCACTAGAGGCCACTACTGACACTTTACTCACTAGAGGCGCCACTACTGACACTTACTCACTAGAGGCCCACTACGACACTTTACTCACTAGAGGCGCCACTACTGACACTTCACTCACTAGAGGCACCAATACTGACACTTTACTCACTAGAGGCGCCACTACTGACACTTTACTCACTAGAGGCACCAATACTGACACTTTACTCACTAGAGGCCCACTACTGACACTTTACTCACTAGAGGCACCACTACTGACACTTACTCACTAGAGGCCAATACTGACACTTTACTCACTAGAGGCGCCACTACTGACACTTCACTCACTAGAGGCACCATACTGACACTTTACTCACTAGAGGCGCCAACTACTGACACTTACTCACTGAGGCCCATCTGACACTTCCACAGAGCGCCACTACTGACACTTACTCACTAGAGGCGCCACTACTGACACTTCACTCACTAGGGCACCAATACTGACACTTACTCACTAGAGGCGCCACTACTGACACTTCACTCACTAGAGGCCCATACTGACACTTTACTCACTAGAGGCGCCACTACTGACACTTTACTCACTAGAGGCACCATACTGACACTTTACTCACTAGAGGCGCCACTACTGACACTTACTCACAGGCCAATACTGACACTTTACTCACTAGAGCGCCACTACTGACACTTTACTCACTAGAGGCACTACTGACACTTACTCACTAGAGGCACCAATACTGACACTTACTCACTAGAGGCCACTACTGACACTTCACTACTGAGGCGCCAACTGACCTTACTCACTAGAGGCGCCACTACTGACACTTCACTCACTAGAGGCACCAATACTGACACTTCACTCACTAGAGGCGCCACTACTGACACTTCACTCACTAGAGGCACCACTACTGACACTTCACTCACTAGAGGCACCACTACTGACACTTCACTCACTAGGCCCACTACTGACACTTCACTCACTAGAGGCCCACTACTGACACTTCACTCACTAGAGGCCACTACTGACACTTACTCACTAGAGGTCCCACTACTGACACTTTACTCACTAGAGGCACCACTACCGACACTTTACTCACTAGAGGCACCACTACTGACACTTTACTCACTAGAGGCACCAATACTGATACTTTACTCACTAGAAGCACCACTACTGACACTTTACTCACTAGAGGCGCCACTACTGACACTTTACTCACTAGAGGCACCACTACTGACACTTTACTCACTAGAGGCACCACTACTGACACTTTACTCACTAGAGGCCCAATACTGACACCTTCACTTCACTAGAGGCGCCACTACTGACACTTCACTCACTAGAGGCCCAAATACTGACACTTCACTCACTAGAGCGCCACTACTGACACTTCACTCACTAGAGGCACCACTACTGACACTTCACTCACTAGAGGCGCCACTACTGACACTTCACTCACTAGAGGCGCCACTACTGACACTTCACTCACTAGAGGCACCAATACTGACACTTCACTCACTAGAGGCGCCACACTTACACTTCACTCACTATACACCACTACTGACACTTTACTCACTAGGAGGTGCCACTACTGACACTTCACTCACTAGAGGCGCCACTACGACACTTCACTACCAGAGGCGCCACTACTGACACTTCACTCACTAGAGGCACCATTACTGACACTTCACTCACTAGAGGCACCATTACTGACACTTCACTCACTAGAGGCACCATTACTGACACTTCACTCACTAGAGGCACATTACTGGACACTTCACTTACTAGAGGCACCACTACTGACACTTCACTCACTAGAGGAGAGGAGTAAAGTTTAACACACACAATGCCCAGTCAACAACAATTGTCCCAAAAATAAACAGTCACCCACTGGAAAAACACAGGAGAAAAAAAATCAGCTAGCTCAGTCCCCAGCCCTAGGGCTGACCCAGACCCAGCCCCCAGCTAGGAAAATCCGGATTGGGCTAAAGACTCTCCACAGACACCACAGCCATTGCCTCTAGTACAGATGTAGTAGAAAAGTCCTTCCAGGGTAGACTCTGTCTACAGCCATCACAGCATTGCCTCTAGAACAGATATAGTAGGGGAGTCTACTTCCAGGGAAAATGTTGGCCCCATGTCATCAGATGGTGGTGTCTCGGGTTTGGCTATGGAGGACTGTAGTGCAGAGCACAGATTGGGAATACATCCAGCACAAATTGTATCCAACCAAAAACAAAATGGTGTAAATACTATGTTTGGGGCATCTGTAAACATGGATTATCAAGAAAACGAATGGGTCATGCAACTTTGAGCATCCCAAAAAATGCCGCGACCTCCTTTCTAAGGGAGTGTGCCGTTCTACCTCTTGCAAATTCTTCCACCCTGAGATGTGTCATTCTTCAATCCTTGACAAACAATGTTACAATACCAATTGCCCTGCATACCACCTAAAAGGGACCAGGAGGCACATACCCCGTATGTCAGAGTCGCTCATTTTGCACAGAGATACTGAACACCACAAATGATGTAGTTGAAGTTCTGACAATAAAAATCGAGAACTTGTATATAAGCCACCAGATGCAACTTCCCAACAGTTCAAAGAACAACTATCAAAAATTGACTCCTGCCTGGAAAAACCTTGCAGCCCCATCCCCAAACATCTTGCTGCTTGGTGACTTCAATCTTAGACATACAAAATGGAAGAATATAGCAAATAATGTTGTAGCAGAAATAATCCCGGGAGGCAGCTCAGATGAAAAGTTACAAACACATGAGCTGCTGAATTTCTGCAAAAACAAACCCTAAGTCAGCAGATAGTGAAGCCAACAGACTAGAGAACTCACTAGACCTTACAAAATAATGAGAACCTGGTAAGAAACATAACAATATAAAAACAACAAATTCTGACCACAATCTAATCGAAGTCCAGACGCGCATGCACAGGAGTCGTGATCAGCAAAACGCATATGGCTATGAGGGTACCTTTACCAAATTCAACTTCAACAACAAGAACATCAACTGGGATCTTGTAAACCATGCCCTAAATGAAACATGTTGGGAAGATATCTTGAATTACATGGACCCTAACCAGTGCCTTGAGAAGATCAACCTCCTGGTAGCTGAAGTATGTTCAAGGCATATTCCTAAGAAAAAAAGAAGAAAAGTAACAGGGAGAGAGAGACGCTCCTATACAGGAGAAAGAAGAATCACTGATCTCCTCAAGAAGGCGGACTATCTGATACACGGAAGGAAGGCTAACTAGGGAAGTGGAAAATCTTGAGATAACGTTAAAGGACTCATACAGGATCCAGGAGAGACAAGAGGAGCTAAAAGTGATTAGTGAAATTTAAAGAAATTCGAAATATTTCTTTTCATATGCCAAAACAAGGCAAAACCACTTGTAGTATAGGGCCCCTGCTCAGACAAGACGGATCTTACACAGATGACAACAAAGAAATGTGTGAGATACTGAAATTCCAATATGACTGTGTTCAGCGATCCACTAATCCGTCTAAAGATAGAAAAAAAAATCATGAATGAGCCTCAAAACCCTTCCAATGTATGCCAAATTTCTTGATATATCCTAACTCCTCTAGATTTAGAGAAAGCCATCGACGACATGCCCATGCACTCAGCCCCAGGCCCAGACACGGAACTCCTGTGTCATTAAGAACTGCAAGAAACCACTCACGGGCCCTAAGTATGCTATGGAGAAGGAGCTTAGACACAGGCGAGATTCCACAGTCACTAAAAACAACGGATATAGCCCACCCATAAAGATGGCAGCAAAGCAGTAGCTTAGAACTATAGACCAATAGCTTTAAGTCCCATAATCATAAAAATCTTTGAAAGAGTTTTAAGAAGCAGGATAGCAAACCACCTGGACTCCCCAAAATTGCACAACCCAGGGCAACATGGTCAAAGCAGGTCGCTCCTGCCTCTGCAACTGCTAGACCACTATGATATGGTCTTAGATGCTCTGGAAAACACACAGAATGCAGATGTAGTATACACAGATTTTGCAAAAGCCTTTGACAAGTGGATCATGGGAATACAAACATGCGTGCTAAAGGGATAAGTGGAAAAAGTAGGCAGATGGATCTTCAACTTTCTAGCCAATCGAACACAAAGAGTAGTGGTAAACAGAGTTAAATCGGATGCTGCCATAGTGAAGAGCTCTGTCCCACAAGGGACAGTGCTCGCACTTATCCTGTTCCTCATTCTCATATCAGACATAAACAGAGATGTAAACCATAGCACTGTATCATCCTTGCAGATGATACTAGGATCTGCATGAGAGTGTCATCCATTGAGGACATGGCAAATCTCCAAGAAGATATAAACCAAGTTTTTCAATGGCAACAGAAAACATTATGATGTTCAATGAAGACAAATTCCAACTACTTCGTTATGGAAAACTGGAGGAAATAATAGCTAGGCTGGTATATTACAAACTCTAATCACACAATAGAGCGGAAAAGTAATGTGAAGGACCTGGGGTGGTAATGTCCGAAGACCTTACCTTCAAGGACCACAACAATGCCACTATCACATCTGAGGAAACTGATTGGATGGATAATGAGAACATTCAAGACAAGAGATGCCAAGCCAATGATGATCCTTTTTAAACTTGCTCTCTAGGTAGAATACTGCTGTACATTAACATCCCCATTCAAGTCCGGTGAAATTACAGGTGTAGAAAATGTACAGAGAACCTTTACTGCACGTATTAGTTCCATCAAACACTCTTAACTACTGGGAACTGCCCTAAGCATAGACTTATATTAACTGGAGAGCAGGTGAGAGAGATATATCAATCTACACCTGGAAGATGGTGGAGGGACTGTCCCTAATATGCACACATAAATCATTCCAAGTAAAAGCAAAGACTTGGAGACGGTGCAACGTTCCCCCAGTGAAACGTAGGGCGCCACTGGTACACTAAGAGAAAGCACAGTAAGTGTCCGGGGCCCAAGACGGTTCAACAGCCTCCCACCAGCCATAAGGGGCATTACCAGTAGACCTCTCGTTGCCTTCAAGAGGGAGCTGGACAGATACGTAAAGTCAGTGCCAGATCAGCCGGGCTGTGATTCGTACGTTGGACTACGTGCAGCCAGCAGTAACAGCCTCAAGTTGATCAGGCCCTGATCCACCGGGAGGCCTGGTCATAGATCGGGCCGCGGGGACGTCGATCCCCGAAGCCCTCCAGGTAGACTCCAGGTAATGTTAACTTTGCTTTTATTTTTTCCTAAGTCACTCAGGCGACCATATTTGTCACCTAAGTCAATCAATTCACAAGTCAAACTTGAAGTCTTTACAAGTGGGTGAAATTTTGATAACGGATATAGTGGTTTGAAAGAGTTAATGAAATTTTAAGAAAGGGAATAGGGCAGCAATCGACTGGCAATTGCAGTTCGAAAGCGAATGCGAAAATAACGCAACAGGAAAAGATTTGGAAAAACTAAAATGTGAACGACATCAGAGTCGACACTGAGGACGAGATGAGTCAAGGCAGCACATCCCTCATTTTTTAAGGCGTCTGGTAAAAAATATTTCGATTTTTGTTGGTTTATTTTCCATTAAATTAGTATAAAGTTCTCTTCACGCCGTGTCCGCCTTGCTCCGTGTTTTTGTGTTTTTCGCGGTCTTTTACGTGCTAGAACTTTAAAACTGTGCCAGTGATCTTAAAAGGTACATCCTCCAGTGCTCGCAACTAATCAGGCAGAAAACAGTTATACTGTGTCAAAAAGGGAATTAGTGTGCAAGAACATATATACTCCCAGAGGGAACATAGGCTTCATGCTGATGAAATAACAAAATGAACAAATATTTGTCAGAGGAAGGAAAGTCTCCCTGAAAATAGGGTAGATATAACTGTTATAGTGAATATCACAGTGGAAAGCCGTAGAATACAGATAAGATAATAAATGTTAAAGTGAAAACTAAGGCTGAAGTGTTAGGCCTAAAGAGTTTCGTGTTTGAAATCAGTTGCCAGCAGTCGCCGGGTCCTCCACGCAGGTCAGTTGTATTGATAATCTTTTAAACTGCTAGTGTACCTGACCAAAATCTAGTGATTACATTGGTATAAAAGAATTTCTATCGAAATACGAATAGGTGCACAATCTTGAGAAACACGTAAAGTGTCCAGCTCGATAAACAGTGTCGAGTTATGAGTTGTCTGGAACGATTTCACAACATAAGACCATATATCATCCAACCATAGTGAAAAACAGCAGTGTTGTGGTGAGATAGAAAAAACTAGAAAAACTAAACCCAATACAGTGCCTAAAACCGCAGGTGGTAAACCAGTGTGCTGAGGTTAACCAGGGTGCCAGAAGTAAACAGGGTGCCAGAGGTAAACCAGGTGCCAGAGAACGCCGTCCGTATAGTAGAAGATGCCAGAAGCACCGTTGTTTTTCTCCAAATACGAAAGTTATACTTTTGTAACAAACTGATCTATTACTCTGTTTAATCATCTTCCAGTGGTCTGTCTGCGTAACTCCAAATAAATCCCTACAGATTCATTAAAATAAGTGATACTGATTTCGTCAGATCCAAGAAATAAGGAAACCAATGACCGGATTCAAAACTGGTATCCTCGACCGGATTCAATACGTGGACAGGGTTTTAGGTGGCCTTATCAAACACCCAAAAAAAATCTTAAAGTGGTAAGACTGTCCCAAACACTTACATGCAAATAAAATAGATACGATACAAATAGACAGATCACCACTTCAGGGAATTAGAGAATATACAGTAAAACAACCAAAAATCAATCATGAAAACCCGGGAGTCTGAAAAAAAAAACAAACAAACGTTCCACTGATGGATTAATGCAACTTCTGTGGTAAATGGAGTCACACCACTTGCAGGCATTTAGGAATCAACTAACGATATATTAAACCAGGGAAGTATTTTTGTTTGCCCAAATGAGACCGAACTGTGGAATAAAAAACACATTGATATAAAAAATGACAACATCAAATCGGCCTTCATACAAAACATCACAAATTTCTATAACAGTTGGAAAGTAAAAATTTGGGCCCGATGGTGCCACGCCCCTGGTACAGATGTTGCCTTGTCGACAATAACCGTAAGAACGGAAAAAAAAATGATGGTGACCCCCGGGAAATCTCTCCAGGTATACCCAGGTAATATAGTACATAACGAACACTAACCCCACCAAGCTTAGACAAACCTAATTCAACCTTACCTTTTCTTAACCAACCCAAACTAACCTACTTATAAGGTTTTGAAAACTGACATCCCCATCCCAAAGTATCTTACCAACTGGACTCACGAAATCGTAATAACAGATTGAAACAAACCACAAGGGTGGAAAAACCCATGGCAAGAGATTCGTAACTCCATGCCAGTGCAAACCACTGTCCAGCGACTATAAAAGATTTTTCCAACATTTATACACCACAGAGAGAGGGCGGCAAGGGATGAGGGGGCATGAGCTAGAGTTCGTAACGGCCACGCTACCAGGTGATTCATCTGTAAAATTTGCATTTGTGGTCACAGTGGTGGCCCATGTAACCTCCCTATGGTGTATAAATACACCTAGTTGGATGAATCTAATTGTAGCCAGGTGGCCCATTGGCTTACGCACTGGCCTGGAGTTTAACGACTCTCTTGCCATGGGTTCTAACCCCACCCGTGCACCGTGGTTTATCCTAAACTAATCTCACTCAACGAAACCTAACTAAATGAATCGTATTAAAGCCAGGTGGCCGAGTGGTTAACGCACTGGCCTGTGTTTCCAGACTCACTTTGCCATGGGTTCAAACTTCACCCGTTCCCTGATTTGTTTGCAACTGTGTTATTTTGATATCGTGAGTCACTTAACCAAACCTAACCTAACTTACCCTATCCTTACCTAACTTACCCTATCCTTTCCTAACTTACCCTATCCTACCTAACTTACCCTATCCTTACCTAACTTACCATATCCTTACCGAACTTACCCTATCCTTACCTAACTTACCCTATCCTTTCCTAACTTACCATATCCTTACCGAACTTACCATATCCTTACCTAACTTACCCTATCATTACTTAACTACTCCTATCCTTACCTAACTTAACCTAACTTACCCTATCCTTACTTTACTTACCCTATCCTTACTTAACTTACCCTATCCTTACCTAACTTACCCTATCCTTACTTAACTTACCCTATCCTTACTTAACTTAACCTAACTTACCCTATCCTTCTAACTTACCCTATCCTACCTAACTTACCCTATCCTTACTTAACTTACCCTATCCTTACCTAACTTACCCTATCCTTTTCTAACTTACCCTATCATTACTTAACTTACCCTATCCTTACCTAACTTAACCTAACTTACCCTATCCTTATCTAACTTACCCTATCATTACTTAACTTACCCTATCCTTACCTAACTTAACCTAACTTACCCTATCTCTTACTTTAACTTACTCTACTTTAACATACCCTATCCTTACCTAACATACCCTATCCTTACCTAACTACCCTATCCTTACCTAACTTACCCTATCCTTACTTAACTTACCCTATCCTTACCTAACTTACCCTATCCTTACCTAACTTACCCTATCCTTACTAACTTACCCTATCCTTACCTAACTACCCTATCCTTCCTTACCCATCAACACCTAACACCCTATCCTTACTTAACTTACCCTATCATTACCTAACTTACCCTATCCACCTAACTTACTATCCTTAACTTACCCTATCATTACCTAACTTACCCTATCCTTACCTTTAACACCCTATCCTTACCTAACTTACCCTATCCTTACCTAACTTACCCTATCCTTACTTAACTTACCCTATCCTTACCTAACTTACCCTATCCTTACCTAACTTACCCTATCCTTACCTAACTTACCCTATCCTTACCTAACTTACCCTATCCTTACCTAACTTACCCTATCCTTACCTAACTTACCCTATCCTTACCTAACTTACCCTATCCTTCCTAAATCAATTACCCTATCCTTACCTTAACTTACCCTATCCTTACCTAACTTACCCTATCCTTACCTAACTTACCCTATCCTACTAACTTACCCTATCCTACCTAACTTACCCTATCCTTACCTAACTTACCCTATCCTTACCTAACTTACCCTATCCTTACTTAACTTACCCTATCCTTACCTAACTTACCCTATCCCACTAACTTACCCCACCATTAAATTCATCCTATCCTTACCTAACTTACCCTATCCTTACCTAACTTACCCTATCCTTACCTAACTTACCATATCCTTACCTAACTTACCCTATCCTTACCTAACTTACCCTATCCTTACCTAACTTACCCTATCCTTACCTAACTTACCATATCCTTACCTAACTTACCCTATCCTTACCTAACTTACCCTATCCTTACTTAACTTACCCTATTCTTACCTATTTTACCCTATCCTTACCTAACTTACCATATCCTTACCTAACTTACCCTATCCTTACCTAACTTACCCTATCCTTACTTAACTTACCTATCCTTACCTAACTACCCTATCCTTACCTAACTTACCATATCCTACCTAACTTACCCCATTCCTTACCTAAAATTACCATATCCTACCTAACTTACCACCTTTCCTACTATACCTTACCTTCCTAACCACTTCCTATCCTTACCTAACTTCCCTTCCTTACCCTAACCTCATCAAATCTAACAAAACCCTTACCTAAACGAGAAAAATTCACTACTTTCTCAAGTTTATCAGATTAGGCAGCGATGAATCAATGGTGAATCAGGGTCAATGGACGTGTTAATTTATAAAAGATTAGTGAAGAACTGTTGTATTCATTTCCTATTCAGTAATATTTCAGATAAATTTGAAGTGATGTAAAGAGTATTTCCATTAACCTGATCACACAACTAATAATTTGTTAATTGGTAATAAATGCTTACTGACACTGATGAGTTTTTGACTTTTAAAGTCAGAAAAGTCATATTAAAAAGTATCTTTATTTCTTGATGAACAAAAAAGATGATAAATTTGTTGCCTGATAAAAATGTGAAATAAGTTGAATGTACGAAGCATGTACTCACCTAGTTGTACTCACCTAGTTGTGGTTGCAGGGTCGAGTCATAGCTCCTGGCTCCGCCTCTTCACTGGCCACTACTGGGTCACTCTCTCCTGCGCCATGAGCTTTATCAACCTCTTCTTAAAGCTATGTATGGAACCTGCCTCCACTACATCGCTTCCCAAACTATTCCACTTTCCGACCACTCTGTGACTGAAGAAATACTTCCTAACATCCCTGTGATTCATCTGAGTCTTCAACTTCCGACTGTGTCCCTTGTGCTGTGTCCCATCTCTGGAACATTCTGTCTCTGTCCACCTTGTCAATTCCTCTCAGTATCTTATACGTCGTTATCATGTCCCCTTACCTCTCCTGTCCTCCATTGTTGTCAGGTCGATTTCCCTTAACCTCTCCTCGTAGGTATACCCTTAGCTCCGGGACTAGTCTTGTTGCAAACCTTTGCACTTTCTCTAGCTACTTTACATGCTTGGCTAGATGTGGGTTCCAAACTGGTGCTGCATACTCCAGTATGGGTCTAACGTACACAGTGTACAGGGTCCTGAACGATTCTTTATTAAGATGTCGGAATGCTGTTCTTAGGTTTGCTAGGCGCCCATATGCTGCAGTAGTTATTTGGTTGATGTGTGCCTCGGGAGATGTGCCTGGTGTTATATTCATCCCAAGATATTTTTCCTTGATTGAGGCTTGTAGTCTCTGGCCCCTAGACTGTGTCAGTCTGCAGTCTTCTTTGCCCTTCCCAATCTTCATGACTTTGCACTTGGTGGAGTTGAACTCCAGGAGCCAATTGCTGGACCAGGCTTGCAGCCTGTCCAGATCCCTTTATAGTTCTGCCTGGTCCTCGTCCGATTGAATTCTTCTCATCAACTTCACATCATCTTCAAACAGGGACACTTCGGAGTCTATTCCTTCTGTCATGTCGTTCACAAATACCAGAAACAGCACCGGTGATAGGACTGACCCCTGTGGAACCCCACTCGTCACCGGCGCCCACTCTGACACCTTCCACGTACCATGACTCGCTGCTGTCTTCCTGACAGGTATTCCTGATCCATTGTAGTGCCTTCCCTGTTATCCCTGCCTGGTCGTCCAGCTTCTGCACTAATCTCTTGTGTGGAACTGTGTCAAACGCCTTCTTACAGTCCTTGTATATGCAATCTACCCACCCCTCTCTCTTGTCTTGCTGCTGTCACCCTGTCATAGAACTCCAGTAGGTTTGTGATACAGGATTTACCGTCCCTGAAACCGTGTTGGCCGTCGATGATAAGCTCATTCCTTTCTAGGTGCCCCACCACTTTTATCCTGATAATCTTCTCCATGACTTTGCATACTATACATGTCAGTGACACTGGTCTGTAGTTTAGTGCTACGTTCCTGTCTTCTTTTTTTTAAAAATTGGAGCTACATTTGCTGTCTCCTATACCTCAGGTAGTTGCCCTGTTTCGATAGAAGTGTTGAAGATTGTTGTTAGGGGTACACATAGGTCCTCTGCTCCCTCTCTCAGGACCCATGGAGATATGTTATCCGGCCCGATCGCCTTTGAGGTATCCAGCTCGCTTAGTATCCTCTTCACTTCCTCCTCAGTTGTGTGTATTGTGTCCAGCACCTGATGGTGTACCCTACCTCTCCTCCTTTCTGGAGGCCCTTGTATCTCCTCTGTGAACACCTCTTTGAATCTCATGTTGAGCTCCTCACACACTTCGCGGTCATTTCTTATGACCTCCCCTCCTTCCTTCCTCAGCCTGATCACCTAGTCCTTGACTGTTTTTCTCCTCCTGATGTGGCTGTACAACAGCTTCGGGTCAGATTTGGCTTTCGCTGCTATGTCATTCTCGTACTGTCGTTGGGCCTCCCTTCTTACCTGTGCATATTCGTTTCTGGCTCTACGACTGCTCTCCTTATTTTCCTGGGTCCTTTGCCTTCTATACTTCTTCCATTCCCTAGCACACTTGGTTTTGGCCTCCCTGCACCTTTGGGTGAACCACTGGCTCATCCTGGCTTTTTCGTTGTTTCTGTTTCCCTTGGGTACAAACCTCTCCTCAGCTTCCTTGCATATTGTTGTCACATATGCCATCATCTCGTTTACTGATTTTCCTTCCAGTTCTCTGTCCCACTGAACCCCGTTTAGGAAGTTCTTCATGCCCGCATTGTCCCCTTTCTTGTAGTTTGGCTTTATTCTTCTGGCCATATCTGCCTCCTCCTCCACCTGTAACTCTACTGTGTAATCAAAGCTTAAAACCATATGATCACTGGCATCGAGGGGACTTCCATGTGTGATGTCTTCAATATCCGCACTACTCAAGGTGAATACTAGGTCCATTCTCGCTGGTTCATCCCCTCCTCTCTCCCTGATAGTATCCCTTACGTGTTGGTACATGAAGTTTTCCAGTACTACCTCCATCATCTTAGCCTTCCACGTATCTTGGCCCCCATGTGGCTCCAAGTTATCCCAGTCTATTTCCTTGTGGTTGAAGTCACCCATGATCAGTAGCTTTGCCCTGCTCGCATGAGCTCTTCTGGCCACTTCAGCCAGTGTGTCAACCATCGCTCTATTACTCTCATCATACTCTTGCCTTGGCCTCCTGTTGTTCTGTGGTGGGTTTTACATCACAGCAATTACCACCTTGGGACCTCCAGACTGTATCATTCCTATTATGTAATCTCCTGCTTCTCCTCTGTCTCCTCTCTCCAGCTCATCAAAATCCCATCGTTTGTGTATCAGCAGTGCCACTCCTCCACCCCCTCTGTTCCCTTTGTCTTTCCTCAGGATCTGGTATCCCATTGGAAAGCTGGCATCTGTTACCATACCTGTGAGCTTGGTTTCTGTGAAAGCTATTATGTCCGGTGATGCCTCTTTGACTCTTTCGTGCTACTCCTCCCACTTATTTGTTATTCCATCAGCATTGGTATACCACACCTTCAGTTGCCTCTCTACCACTGTGTTTTGGGGGGTCTGTGAGGGTGGGGACCTGGCGGTTGACTGTGGGATTCTATAGTGGAGTGTTGGGTTGGGGGTGTAAGTGTGGGTTGTAGTTTGTGTTGGGATAGTGTGCTTGGTTGTTGGGTGTTGGTTGTGGTTCTGTGTGTGCTTGCTCTAGTTGCTCTGCCCTGCTCTGGTTGTCCTCTGCTGATTGGGTGAGTGGGTGTTTGTGTATGTGTGAATATGTGTGTGTGTTTGTATGTGTGTGTGTGTGTGTGTGTGTGTTTGTTTGTGTGTGTTTGTCTGTGTTTGTCTGTGTTTGTTTGTGTGTGTGTGTGTGTGTGTGTGTGTGTGTGTTTGTGTGTGTGTGTGTGTGTGTGTGTGTGTGTATGTGTGCACTCACCAATTTGTGGCTGCAAGATTCGATTCATGGCTCCTGGCCCCGCCTCTTCACTGATGGCTACTAAGGCCTCTCTCCCTGTTCCATGATCTTTATCAAACTTCGTCCAAACTATGTATGTTTCCTGCCTCCACTACGTCACTTCCGAGGCTACTCCACTTCCTGTGTGTGTGTGTGTGTGTGTACTCATCTAATTGTACTCACCTAATTGTGGTTGTAGGGGTCGAGACTTAGCTCCTGGCCTCGCCTCTTCACTGACCGCTACTAGGTCCTCTCTCTCCCTGCTTCTAAAACTTTATCATACCTCATATTAAAGCTATGTATGGATCCTGCCTCCACTACATCACTCTCCAGATTGTTCCACTTCCTGACAACTCTATGATTGAAGAAATTCTTCCTAACATTCCTTTTACTCAACTGAGTTTTCAACTTCCAGTTGTTGTTGTGTCTCATATATGAAACATTCTGTCCCTATCCACCTGGTCAGTTCCTCTTAGTATTTTATTTGTCGTTATCATGTCCCACACTATCCCTCCTGTCCTCAGGTTGATTTCCCTTAACCTCTCCTCAAAGGATTCTCAGCGAGAGTAGAAACATTGGGCTTGTTACTTTACACCGGTTGTCTATGTTCACCCATCAGTAAAATGGGTACCTGGGTGTTAGTCAGTCGACTGGTGTGGGTCGCATCCCGGGAAAAAACTGACCTAATTTGCCCGTAATGCTCTGCATAACAAGGGGCTTTCTATGTTGGTATTGATGTCAGCTAGGCGTGTATACCTTGTACATGTGCTTGTAGTAAATAAAGATATTATTATTATTATTATTAGTATATTGTTATATAGAGGGTCTTTAATGACTTTTTACTTGTACAAGAATGGTATACAATACCGACAAGATGAAAATTAGACACATGTGCAACATCTGTGTCTTTATTGTAAACGTTTCGCCCTCCAGTGGCTTTATCAATACAGATTCTAGGACAGCTCCAAGTCTGAGGGATTGATTACTTCATCTTTTGTATATAGTTCTACTGTCTCCAAGTTATGTCCTAGAATCTGTATTTATAAAGCCACTGGATGGCAAAACGTCTACAATAAAGATACCCAGATGTTGACATGTGTCTGACTTTTTACTTAGATGTCGAAATGCTTTTCTCATATTTATCAGACACTTATATGCTGCAGCAGTTATTTGGCTGATGTGAGCCTCGGGAGATGTGATCGGTATGATGCTCACCCCAAGATCCTTTTTCTTAAGGAAGGTTTGCAGAATTTGGCTCTCCTAGAATGTACTCCATTTGTTGGACCAGGTTTGTAGCCTGTCCAGATCCCTTTGTAGTCCTACCTGATCCTCATCCACTTGGATTCTCCGCATTAGCTTCACATCGTCTGCAAACAGTGACAACTCTGAATCTACAACTTTCGTCATCTCATTCACATACACCAGAAACTGTACTGGTACTAGGACTGACCGTTGAGGAACCCAGCTCGTCATATACACTCACTCTGACTCCTCGTCAGGTACCATCACTCATTGTTTCCTTACTGTCAGATATGCCCTGATAAATTGCTTTGCCTTTCCTGTTATTCCTGCCTGCTCATGTAGCTTTTGCACTAATCTCTTGTGCGGAACTGTGTCGAAACCCTTCTTACAGTCCAAGAAAATGCAGTTTACCCAGCCCTCTCTCTCCTGTCTTACTTTTGCTACCTTGTCGTAAAACTCAAGTAGGTTTTCGATGCTGGATTTCCACTCCCTGAAACCATGCTGGTTATTGTGTATAAGTTCCTTCCTTTTCTAGGTACTCCACCACTCCTTTACTGATAATCGTCTCCGTGACTTTGTATACTGTACATGTCAATGACACTGATCTGTAGTTTAATGCTTCGACTACATTTGCTGTCTTCCACATCTCAAATAGTTGCCCAGTTATCATAGATATTTTGAAGATTGTTAATAGTGACACACACAGTGCTCCCTCTCTCAAGACCCACGAAGATATGTTGTCCATTCAGTATGTTGTCTTTGAGGTATTTAGTTCGTTTAACAGTCTTTTACCTCCTCGGTTCTGTGTAGTGTGTCCGGCACTTGTTGGTATACCCTTCCATACCAGTTTGCTGGAACCCTTTCTGTGTGGGTGTTTGTTGCTACTCACTGAATGTGTTGTTGTGTTGTGTGTTTGTGTGTGTGTGTGTGCTCACATCCAGCGATTGCGTGTGGTGTGTGCGTGTTTCCGCCTTGTGTTTGTGTTTTGCGTGTCTGTGTATGTGTTTTTGTGAGTGTAATTGTATGAGTGTTAGTGTGACTGTGAGCATAAGTATGCATGAATGTGTGAGTGTATGAGGGTATGCTATCGCATATGTGTTTGCAGCTCTCAGGTCTTGCCTTCTCTCAACTTCCAGCTGGCCACGTTCACCCCTTTCTAACCTCATGGACTTATTCTTCCTGCTCTTTAAACTATCTATGGAACCTGCTTCAATCACTTATATGTAGAGATCATTTCACTTCGAGACATCACTGGAGCTAATCCGATTTCAGTTGGGGTTGTAAAAGAAGTAAATGCTAGGGTGTTGGGGAGAGGGGTGGGATTAAATTATGGGGAATTAAATGCAAAATGGGAGTTGACACAGTTACTTTTGCTGATGATACTGTGCTTATGGGAGATTCCAGAACAGTTTTGTATGTTATCAGATCTCGCATTGGTCTTCTCCTTCAATATTATTATGTTCATTTCCGCTATGTTCTCCTCGTAGATCTTAATCCTTTATCTCAGGAGGCAGCCTTGTTGCATACCTCTACCTTGAATGCTACATATACTTAAATTAGACACATGAGCAACACTTGTGAATCTTTATTGATGAAACGTTTCGCCACACAGTGGCTTCATCAGTCCATACAAAGGATAATGGTGAAGAACAGAAACAGTTTGAGGTAATCATTCCCTCAGCCTGCAGTAGATGTAATCAGTACATCAATCTTGAAAAGAATACCGCATATGCGCGAAGAAGTTGCTTATATACTGTAGAGTCTACAGTGTAGACAGGTGTGGTGAAGCAGTCGTAGGTGGTATCTCAGTGGACAAATCTAAATGTGGAAGTAGGTCATGCCTAAATGTTAGGCATGACCTACTGTCCTTCACCATTCTCCTTTGTATGGACTGATGAAGCCACTGTGTGGCCAAACATTTGCACATGTGTCCACTTTATCAACTTATCGGTTCTCTGAACTATTTATCGACATTATACACTTAGATTACCAGACCAGCATTGGCTGGAGAAGGTATTCAGTTGATGAAAGCCTCCAGTAACACTCCAGGCACCATGATCATTGTCAGGGAAATAACAAAAATGTGAAAAAAATTATGTTATCATAATCGATTAAATGCCCACAACTTTAATACAGGAAGAAATAAGTTATAGAAAGCGTGAATAATATTCATAAAAAATAAAATAATATTAATCAGATAACTCAAGGATAACGGAATCCCAGGGATGTCTAAAACCATGGATTAGTGTATGATCCAATAAAAAAATGGTTGGAGTAGGTGAAGATAGTGGTATCAAGCAGGCAAGTAACAATGGTAGCTTGGCCCCTCTATGAACAAGGAACAGGGTTGGGAATGTCTAAAGAGGGGAGTAGCTGGCAGTAGTCAGTTCCACTATAATGGGGCCACACGATGAATCCCAAAGTGCTCTGAGGGGGGATTCCTAAGATGGGTTTTATTCCAGTGAAAGATGAGTATAGCAGAGAGAGTCAAGTCAGGTAAAGACTAACTTCAAAATCCCAAAGTAAACACCAACAGTTACCGTTCATCAAACGCAAGTAAAATACATTTTCTAGTAAGTTTTTTCATCGAAATGCATTTTTTGTAAACATTTAAACCCGCTTAAACCTAGGAGATCTGTCAATTATACCAAAATAAAATTGACGTTCGTAACAATGAAACATAAATAAACTATGAATCATTATATATCCAACATGGAAAAAAAAAAAAATTATCAATATGAAAACCTGTGTACATTGTAAAATGGTTCCAAGCAAAACCAGTAACCAACCACCAACTCCAAGGCTGAGGGACGATTACCTCACTTTTTTATATAGTTCTTCTGTCTTCAAATTATGTCCCAGAATTTGTATTGATAAAGCCACTGGTTGGCGAAACTCACAATAAAGACATCCGATGTTGACATTTTGGGAAAAAGGAATTTTTTTCCCGATATGTTTGTTCCCAAATTTGGGCTGTTTGTGCCCTTTTGGGGGGAGCTGGTCTGCGAGGAGTCTGCAGGGTGTCCCACCGCCCGGGTGCTTCAATGAACCTGGGGGCTTGAGCAACTACCGCACCTCTCAAGCTTTCGGGGGTAATATACTTGACTAGTCCCTGGGAAGCCAAAATGAGGACAGAAATGCAAGTAAAGGTACCTGCTTGCCTTGCGCACCCCTATATCTTCCAGTCGCACTGGAAAAAATTCTTTATTCTATTGTTCATCTTCCAGTGACAGATTCAGTATCTTTTTTAAAAATGACCAGGAGTGAGTCACATTCGCTGGGTTGGGGTTGTAAAAAGCACACCTCACGAAGTGTGTCTTGGCAAAGGGAAGACCCTTTTGAATAGATACAGGGGATCATGGTCACAGGATCACTTATTGTCTTTCCATTCTCTTCATGTCATTCGTTTGTCCGTGAGGACTGTCATGGGATGACCCAGCGGGGCTCCCAAAAGGATGCCCCGGACGGGGTGGTAGAAGAGGCTTCAGGAAGAATTGTTGCAAGCTGTGATTACACTATATAACATATTTTCACTTTTGACTTGTTTCGGGAAATAAGCATCATTTCCCAACTTTTTAACTAAACAAAAAATATAAAACAATTTTGATCCCAGTACTCTGGTTTTGTGATCAGGACACTTCTGGAACACTTTCAAGAAAACTGTTATGTTCTAGGATTTTGCTTGGCAAATATAAAAACAGGGCACACAAACCAGGATTCATTTCAGCTCTGGTTACCTGAGAAAACACATCAGATGTGAAATGGCATCAAGAAGGCTGCAACCATTCTCCAGATACATTCGTCTACGGTGTGGTCAATTCAAAGAAGTTCTCTGTAACAGCATCTAAAAAATGTGTGACGCTTCAAAGCATATTTTGGCATGCCAGTTGTGGTCCAAGACAAGACCTGGGCTCCTCATGTTGCTTGTGAGCATTGTAAGAAACAAATGTAAGGTAAGAAAGTCATTAGTTATATGAAGGGTAAAATTTTGAATATGAACATTTTTAAATGCAATGTATGTAACATAAACTAATTCTTTTGTTATTTTACAGGATGGTATAGAGGAGAAAAGAGTCATGAAGTTTGCTGTTCCTAGAATATGGCGTCAACCACTGATCACTCCCAAATAACCTA
>WNWK01011537.1:0-64058 GCA_009830355.1 Cherax destructor
CCCCTAAAATCCCCAAGCTAAACCCCCCCCCTCTTAACTCTACATCATTCCATCCACATAATTCCAGTCCCCCCCAATTCAGTAACCCCAGAGTGTCGTTAAATGATATGCTAAAATGTTCTTTACAAAATTAATTTTGCCGTTGCCCCCTTCTGCCAGACTATAAACCCCCAATGAAAGCTGCCTGCCTTCTACCCCCTTTTCCCCTCCACCCTCACCACAGTTCCCCCTTCACTGCTGCTCACAAACGGGCTATTCTCCCGTCAAGACTGCCACCCCTACCCAGCCTCATCGTTGTCCCATATACACTAAATCTAGCAATTTCAAACTCATTACCAGGCCACTATTATGTTCCTGGAGGAACATCACACCCACACCATGACACACTAATAAATCTCTCAAAATTCAACTTTCTGGGTTCTTAGAAAAATTAATTGGGTTACAATTTAAAGTGCCAATGGTGGTTTTCCTTTTTGGGAACCAAAACATCCTTCTCCCCCTTTTTCTGGCCACCTGACTCCCTCTTCCCTTGGGACCTTTCACAGGCCTCTGTGTTTTATGGCCCGGGCCCCCTTAATTGTGGCTTTGCCCATGTCTTTTCCCTGAGCCTCCCAGGGGTCAACACACTTCGGGATATGAAAGGCGCCTCCCTTTTCCGCTCTCCCTCAACCTGCATTACTTTATTAGCACAGATCTGGTGGATGTCCAAAGCCATATGCAACACAGTCCCTGCATCCTGGGCGTCAAGCAAATCGCACAACACTGATGCTATGGATGACCACTTCACTTCCAGTGACCACTTCTGATGTCACTCCTCTATCCACGGCGGCAGCTTCTAAAGTCGGGGAATCCCCCGGAAGCATAGCATAAGTCCGCGCTCCACGTTGTAGGTGTCAGAGGCGTGACCTCGACAGGAATCTCTGTGGACACTTTTCCCTCCGGGGCCCCGGGCGACGTCTATACCCTGTTGGACCTGTCACGTGCCTGTACCGCCATATGTTCATAAGTGGAACAAGATGAAAGGTCTGACATTGCCCTGCATATGTTATGTACACCTGTGATCGGAAGTCGTCCAACTGCACATAAGATGGGATGGATTGCCTTAGGGGGCCGAGACATTGTTAGCCCTAAAAAAAAAAATTGAAAAACTGCTAAAATTGAGTTTTTCTTACCGGAAAATAGCTGATCTACAAGGAATTATAGTAATTTATAACATGTATGGTGACAGCGCCTGTCAAAACATTCTTGCTGACGCGGCAAAAAAATTTTTTTTCCTTTTTTTTCTATAAATTTCTTATATTTTTATCTCTAATATAATACAAATTCACCATTTGATATCATAGGAGAGTGGGAGGGGCAAATATGGTCTGAGAACCAATCAGGAGCCTTCTCCGATAAGAAGTGCTGACAAGGCATAAATTACCTTGTGCCAGCCAAGACACACCAGCCAACAAATTGTTCTATTCTTATGCTAATATTAATAATAATGTTTATTTACTTACTACAATTGATCTATTATGACATGGGAGATATTAATAGCATGAAACATGAAAAACAACCAGAATAAATATTATGTGGCATAATATGATGGTCTATGGCCAAGTAGTGGATGGGTGAAAATCGCCCATAAGGGTTATTTTCCCATTCTTACATCGCTATTATAAGAGAAAACGGATCTGTTATGGTAAACTGTAGTAGACACTCATAGCAGATGAAAAGAGTGGAAAAAACAAGTATTTTTTGGGATTTTTTTTTTCTTCCGATTAAATGGGCTGCCGCGCATTTCGACCATTATCTCGGAAGTAAGTTATTTACCTATTTAGTCAACACCATCATTATTAATGAACGAATTGAATATACCTTTTTAAGTATACCTTTTGAAGTATCCCAAATATTTTCAGATTTTGTGATAAAAATCTGTATTTTGCTAAATGTCAAGCAACCTACAAACTGTAAGCTTTATTACAGAATTGGGACTTGAACAATGATGGACTTAGAAGTGTTCTATCAGCAGAAAGTGTCAAAACAACTTGCCAACTACCATTTCAGGTGGTTACTCCTAAGTATATTTTTTAATATTTTTCAGTAAATCTTTGTGGTTCATTTGCGTTTGGCCGATTTTATTGAAACTTCCGGGTCCTTCTATATAAGGTTCTTGTACACCAAGAAGAGGAATTTTTTTTTTTTATTTTTATTTGAAAACAGGAATACATTTTAGTTGTCAGTAAATGACTATCAACTGGAATATGTACATAAATAAAAGACAACATATTAATATGCTTCCAAAAACTTAAAGACTAAAAACAAATTAAACAAAAACAAGTTTTAATACAAACACATAAGGCCACTTAAATAGTCTCCTTGTAATAAAAGAACTATCTTTAACATTAACATGAATGAATTGCTATTATATGAAAATTACAAAAACTTGTACAGGAAATCAAATTGAAAAAAAAACATGTCCTCAGACTCTTCCATTATTCCCAGAAACATATCTACTATAATTAAAAAAAAAGAAATGGAGCATACCATACACACACATAACCCCAACTGAACATCAGACACATTAATAATATACACTTATCATTACAAAACCAGCTCAACCTCTCAACTCCCTTATAAAAAAAAAAAAAAATTTAAAAAATCTACCAATGAAAATGAAAACTTTTCTTGAGATCATAACCATACAAAAGACCCCCCCTTCTATCCCCCATTTTATCCTAACATACCCCTACATACATTTTTCTCATCTGTAAAAAAAAAAACCCTCAAAATTTGAGCTACTGATCACACTAAAATCATGTACCCTTAATAAAAACAGACAACCAAAAAGCAGTCCAGTAAAACCATGTATGCATATAAAAAGTCCTATGTGTACACATGAAAAGAAAACCCAATAACCAACAGCAAATTAACAAAATTTTGTGCCAAAACATACATACAAATCAAAATAATACAAAAATCCATCATCAAGCCCACACACCAGGCAGTGAATTTCTCCATTTAATTTAAAAATTAACATTACATACTCCTTATAACTTTTATAATTAGTTAGCTAGGTAAAATACCTTACCATCATATACTACTCATTTCTCCTCTATGAAGAAACCAACTATGTATTCAACAGAATACTGTATTCTACTTTTGTCCCATAAATACAAAAATATTATACCACATTTAAACACCCAAAAACACAGAAAACCCCAATGACATGTATTTATCGAAAATATCCCCCCCCCTGTTATGAAACCAAAAAAACCTTATTCTCTCATAAACATCTAAAACAGTTACTGTTACCTCCATAAAATCAAAACCTTTTACACCCATGAAGTATGCCCTATACTTAAAAAAATCATACAAACTCAGATAATATGATACCCAAGGAAAGCCACCTCTAATTTTCCTTTTTTTTTTTTCCAACTTCATTATATCATTTTCTACTTCATAACCCCCTCTTATACTTTACCTCCATTCACAACCCCATAAGTCAAAATATTTCAAAAATAACCTCATGGTTTTGTCACCCGCCCCCCCCCATCCCCATCTACACAAACATACCACTTTAACACCTCCCCATACTCCTCACAAAAAGCAGCCCTTTTCAACTTTCTTTTCATTCCCAACAACTGTCCTACAGTGAAATCCCTATAAACCACAGGAAAAAACCCCATGACTCCCCATACAAAATTCTATTTCTACATTTTGTCCTGTACATGGACGCTGTATATTTAACCGCACCTCCCAGTTTGCTCCCTCATCACCCACGAAACATAAAAAATCAACAGCCATATACATAAGCGCTCTCGCCATCCTGCCCCACACCACCCTTTTCTAAACTAAAAAATCCAACGCATGTATCCCCCCCCCCTCCAAATCTTATTAAACGCCCCAACCATTGTCTGACAACTAATTGCTCACAAAATATACCTCATGATAAATAGAATCGACCTCGCCACATTACCACACCTTGCATCTCCAACCAAACCCATCCTATACAGCACCTCCCGTGAGGCCAGTACCCCATGTAAAACCGAAACAAAACTTCTCTCGCCCCTCACACTGACCCTCATACCCTTCAACCCACTCCATATACTTTTCCAATCATATACCGGAAAAACAGCCAGCCCTTCCATTACCTCCTCTCCTCTCCCCACCCTTCCTAACACGAGCCTTTACACGTCCCATTCCTTACACTCATAAGACCCCGCAACATATCAGCACACCTAACCAAATCCTTCCCCCTCCACCACTTCCTGAAATCCCTCATGACCTCCCACCCTCCGTCCTTTGCCACCCCCCTTAGTCATATAACAAAATTGTACATATAAGCACCTAGCCCGTTCCTCCAAATCTTTAACCCCAAACCCTAAGCCCACCTCTTCATGACAACCTCCTACACAACCAATGCTTCCCATATCCCCATATATATCTCAACACCTTTCCAACCAATTCCACCATATCTCCTTTAATATAGGAAATAATCTCAGTGCCAAACTTTACTATAAACTAAAGTATTAACCACTATCACCCTCTGTAACAACATAACATCCCCAGGTCTCCATCCCAACATTCTCTTTAATGCCTTACCTAAAACTAAATCGACATTAACTTTTCTAGTTTCCCATAATCAGCCATTACCACTATACCACAAACTTTCAATCTATCTACTATTGACCATCCATACCTTAACCCCAAGCCACTCCCACCCATGTACCTACTTCCATTAGATTGGACTTAGCAAGTTAATCCTCATACCAGATGCTTTCCCAAACAAACTGATAATCAATCCTATAGCACGTAAACCCTCTTCAGAATTCACTAACACCGTGGTGTCTCCACATATCCAACAATTCCTGTATCCCATTCAACTTCCCTCCCCCCCCCCTACTCCTACCTTAACTAGTCTATACAAAGGATCCTGCATATCGCGAATGGGATTTGAGACAAGGGACATCCCTGCCTCAAACCTCTCTCCCCATCCTCACTTCCCCCTACCAACCCATTAACTTGCACCCTCACTTTTGCATCTTTATACAGGGCTTCCGCCCATCCCACTATTTCCTCCCAAACCCCTGCTTCCTCATGATCCTCCATAACATATCTCTTTCAACACAATCATCGCAGTTTTCCAATCCACAGCCAAAACACCACCTCCAACACTATTGTCCACAAAATTCCTAATCCAAACATGCCCTTTATTCATACATCTCCCCGGTATCCCTCTTTGCCCCTCTTCAACTACCCTACCAATTACTTTCTTAATCCTATTACACAACACTTTGCAAAAATCTTATAATCCCCACATCATCATGAAACCCGATAATCACCTATCTGTTCCCACCCCTCCTTTTTTTACTAAAACAATCACCCCAGTGCACTTGCGACACGCCCATAGTACCCATCTCTTTCATTCCGATTCATCAATCTCACTAAACAATCTTTTTTTGACCTCCCACTGCAACACATAAAAATCATTCAAATTCCATCAATTCCAGGTGACTTTCTCTTACTCATACTCTGTATCGCCATCCACACCTCCTCCTCACTTATGTCCCCACTCATAGCTTCCCTATCCTCCCCCCAACCTCTCCATGACCCCCTCCTCAATTATTCTCCTCTCTCTTTCCCCTCCCTCTCCTGCCGTTAAATATCCTCTAAACCAACTCTCTAAATACAAACTCATCGCTTCTGTGCTCCTCATGATCTGACCTCTTTCATACCCATCTCTGTCCTCTCCAACCACCAACCTCGAAATCATCATCCCCTCCCTCCTTTTCCTAAATGACCTCAACACATAAGCCAAGGCTTATCACCCCATAAACCTCATCCCACCTCCACGACACGAATCGCATCAAAACGTTCATTCTGTATTTTCGAACCTCCTTAATGAGGCACCTCACTCATGTACCTATCCAACCGCCTCTCATAGCATACACTCAGCTGATCCTCCAAATATTTTTGCAATCCATACTTCCACCTCAGCAACCTCCCGACCTCTACTTTTATAAAAATCCCTTATCGCTGGCTTCGCCACGTCCACCCTTGACACTATGTCCGTAGTAACTTACCTTTCCTCCACATCGTCCCCACCATTCGGCAAATAATTCTCTACCCTCCTCCCCTTCTACAAGACTTACATTTAGTTTCCAATACCCAGGATACCATTTCACCATACCTGCCCACTCAAGCTCCACTAACACTCCCCTATGATCAGTAAAACCTACATCCACACAACTCACCACCCCCACATTAATAACCCTTGAGACATATATACGATCTAACCGTGCTGCATACCCCCTCCTCACAAAAGTATAATCAAACCTCCAACCCCACCCACCACATCAACTAGTCCCACACTCCTAGAACATCCCTTAAAACACTGAGCACACATCCCGATCCCCTTGGTTCTACATCTTTGAGCCTTATGATACTATTCCAATCACCACCTACTACTACAACTTCTGGCAAGCCACCCAAGTAATATACCAATTGATCCCTCACAAAATCCTCCTTGACTCTACGGTTATTTATAGCCGGCAAATAAACCCAATGAAGCTACCCTGACTCCTCCCCAAACCCCATCCACCCTCACAACCCTCCCGTCTCTCCCCTCCTCCCAAGCTAATAACTGAAAAGGGCTGTTCTCCTTCACAATTACCGCCACCCCTCCCTTGAAAGCCCCTGAACTACCAGCATACACTTTATAACCTTGCAACTGAAAATCCCTACCATACTTATAATTATGTTCCTGTATAAACCCTACATTAATGTCATACCTTCTCATTCACTTCTATCCACTTCCTCGAGACCTCAGCTTTAGCCCCGTTCACGTTAAGCGTGAGACACTTGAATATGTTAAAGGTGGCTTCCCTTTAGATTTCTCATACTTATTACCTACAGCTTTGACATCCCACCAGGGTTATGATGTTCCTTTTGTTTCCTCGTAAATTCCTGTCACCATCCACACTCCTTCCACTCAAATCCACTTTTTGTGCAACTTCTACCAAAGATTTTTTACTAGACCTTTGAGCGGGCGTAAGGACGTCGTCCTCAGCCACACCCATAGGACGTTTACGTGAATCACTTCCAATGTCCATATCCCCAGCACAGTCCCTCATTATGCACTGTAACTGGCACCTCCTGTTGAAAAGACTAGTGTCCACTGGGCTGACTTCCCCAGCCCCTCCGTCCACACACACTACCTCCTCCACACCTGTTGAACTGTCCAACAGCCCACACATTCCTCTGTCAACTCTGCTGCTATACCCAAGTCCAAATCGTCCACCCTATCCTGTACAGCCGGTACCACCGACGTCTGTGACTCTGTAGGTAGAGTCTGGCACACCTCTGCAGTCCCTTGAACTATGTCACTCCATCTTCCCGTCGACACCACGCCACGTCCCTCGTCCTGAACAGCAATTGCATCCTTAACAACCAATGCCGCTCTTGTAGCGTCGTAACGACCCCCTGGTCGCTGTGCACAGTCTGCTGCCATGTGTTCATACGACCCACATAGGCGGCACGTACGACAGTTGACCAGCATAAGTCACGTATGCCTGCGTCCTAAATTCAGGTAGTAACACATAGGACGGAATAGGCGTCGTAGTGTCATCTTCAATGTATATGACCTTCTGGCATCCCTTCATAGATACCCTCCGACCATCGGCCCAAGATTGTTGATGGACCCACCATATTCTTGAAATACATCACGTCATCCGTTCATCAGCTTCACGGTAAATCAGAAGACGCACGTACGTATATTGCCTTGAAACGCCCTTTAACTTTACTTCCACTGATGAATTCACTGTCAGGCTGACGCCCTCATATTTATCCACCAATCGCTCATTACTGTCGTCGAAATCAGCTTGACAAAAACTCGCACTTCCATTCAGTGCAATACCGTAAATGTCATTGTTATCCAATCCAAATGTGTCTCTCAACACTGCAGGCAACATCACTACCGCATTAGCGGATATACGGTCCTCTGATGAATTCCACACATACTGTGTTAATCCGTCGACGATACTGAACAGCCATTACTGTCCAATGAAACTGCTAGTAGCTCCCACTAGAGGTCAGATCGGAACAACCTTCCTCCACCACAGCTGGGCAGCGAATGTAAACAAGTATTTTTTCGGGATTTTTTTTTTTTCTTCCGATTAAATGGGCTGCCGCGCATTTCGACCATTATCTCGGAAGTAAGTTATTTACCTATTTAGTCAAGCACCATCATTATTAATGAACGAATTGACATATACCTTTTTGAAGTATACCTTTTGAAGTATCCCAAATATTTTCAGATTTGTGTGGGATAAAAGTCTGATATTTTGCTAAATGTCAAGCAACCTACAAACTGTAAGCTTTATTACAAATTAATCTTGAACAATGATGGACTTAGAAGTGTTCTATCAGCAGAAAGTGTCAAAACAACTTTACCAACTACCATTTCGGAGGTGGTTACTCCTAAGTATATTTTTTAATATTTTTCAGTAAATCTTGTGTGGTTCATTTGCGTTTTGGCCGATTTTATTGAAACTTCGTCACAGCTCCTTCTATATAAGGTTCTAATAGTACACCAAGAATGAGAGCAATCAGTCAACAAATAAAGAAGTTGATGCCCAAACGTTAAGGGGCCACTTAGCATCATTTTTAATGTGTAAGAACCTTCCGGCAGCCCTGCATACAGGAAGCAAGACACACGATTGTGTGGGAGACTCAGAGCTAACTACATTCTACTCACCGTTTGGTGTACTAGCCTCCAAAAGCAGTATATATAGTATTGTAAGAACTAGCAAGTGGAATTTAATCAATAACAACACTGTGAATAGCCAGGAGTCGAACTCGTGTTGTTTTAGCCAGTCTAATGGTGAGCAAAAATTCACGACGCTCTAACCCACTGGACTATACAATGCTAAAAAGATCACGCACCCAACAGAGCTAATTGTCATCGTAACCCAAGGACATACAATGAAGTGGGCGCCTCAAAGCTAATTTCATTCTACTCCCGTTTGGTTTACTTGCCTCCACAAGGCGTATACATAGAATTGTAACCACCAACAAGAGGTATTAAATCGATAACAATTGAGTGACAAAAAGGGGGATCGAACCCATGTTGCTCTAGCCTGTCTCATAGTGAGCAAAAATTCACGACCCTCTAACCCACTGGCCCATACAATCCTGCAAAGATCAAGTACCCAAAAGAGCTAGATGTGGTACTACATCATCACACAATGGTGAGGGTGCCTCAGAGCTAATTTCATTGTACTCCTGTTTGGTATTGTGAGGGAAAAGTAGTCTAATTATGGGTTAAGGTTGTTAGTCTGACGGCGATCATTCACGGATTCAGCCGGTGCTTCCTCTAGCGGGCCGAAGCAGGACCCCCCCCCCTTTTCTGGTGGTAGTTACCTTACCTGGTGACAGTGAAACTGTGGAGAGTCACTACACCTCCACACTTCTCCTGAACAGGCAAGGTGCTTTACCAGGGGTATCTTTTTTGTTTGTGGTTGATTTAAGGTTACCAGTAATTTCTTCCATCTTAAAGTTTCTTTCTTAAATGTTATATTTACTTACTTGTGGTAACTATTCTTTATTTTCTCTTTATCAGCTCTGCTGCTGGCCTGGTCAGCTGGTACAGACGCCAGTTTTGAAGGAGCTAGATGTACGTCTCTCTGACTTGGTTTTTGTCTACTCTTCCGCTTCTAAATCTTACGTACCTCGACCAAGTGGCATACGAGAATTCTTAACTACCCAGGATAACCATCCAACATCTCGTCTACACCAGAGACTCAACCTGGGCTTATATTCTCCTACTCTCCATCCTGCCAGAACCACAACGGCCTATTTTTTTTATATATATATTTTATTAAAAACTTAAAATTCTTAGCTTATTTCCTACCCAAGAGTCATTATTTGTTTTTCTTATTTTTTCCCATTATATTTTGTTCAGGTGGAAGGCGTTCCCCTGACAATGGCGACCTTGCCAGGATACGACTCATGAGGCTAAATATTCCTGATGGTTCTACTGGTTCGTGAGTATAACATTTAAGATTGAAAAGGGTGAGTTCGTATCTTTGAGGTGTCAAGTCATTACTGGTAGTCTGTTTGACTTGCAGTTGTTTGGTTCTTGGGTTGGGTTTAAAAGTTTACTCATTTTTGTTGGACCTGAGGAACTTCCATAATAACCCCTCCTGGGTGAACCGTGTTCATTTATCTTAGTGAAGGCTTTTGAACCCACTAGTTACTTACAAGTTGAAATTAGTATTTCATTTTTCTTCTTTGGGGAAGATTAGAAAGTGTGCGGACGACGTCCCTCTTTGAAACAGTCGTTTCAGTTGTTAATTTAAGATCGACTTGTTTGGTTTGTATTAAATTCTTTACTATGGATTCGTTAGATTTCTGGTTAAGGGCTGGGATTTACAGGCCAGAATCTTGATAGTTATATTACATCTAAAATGGCTATAGAAGAGAAAAAGGAACAGGAAAGACTAGCTTTAGCTAAAATGGAGGAAGAGAAAAAGGAACAGGAAAAACTAGCTCGGGAAGAGAAAAAGGAACAGGAAAGACTAGCTCGAGAAGAGAAAAAAAGAACTGGAAAGAATAGGCTCGAGAGAATGAAAGGATTGCTCGTGAGGACAAAAGAGAACTGGAAAGGATAGCTAAGAAGACAGAGTTCAGGCAAGGAAGTAGCCTTCAAGATGGAGATTGAAGAAAAGGCAAAGCAAAGGGAGTTAGAACAGTTAAGGTTGGAATTGGAAGCCAAGAAGGTAGAGCTATCTAAGCATAAAATAGATGAAGGGGTACTAGAATACCTTACCCATGAATCTAATATTAGGATGCCTCAAATTCCACCTTTCACAAGAGCAGGATGACATCGCGGCATATATCACCAGATTCGAGAACACTGCCACACTCTGTGAGTGGCCCTCAGATTCTTGGACTACAAGGCTTGGATTCTTCTATCAGGTTCAGCTTTAAACGTATATTCCACCTTACCAGCGGAAATAATCATGATTATCCTCTACTTAAGAAAGCTATCTTACAGGCTTTCAAGAAGACCACCCATCATTACAGGTCTGAGTTTCGGCACACTAAAATATCCCCCAATCAGAATTATATGCAGTATCTGACAACCCTTTTAAGATTGTTTGATTGTTGGATTGATAGTGTCGAAGTTGAACATGACTTTGATTCATTACGCGACCTGATGGTAAGAGACCAATTCTTTCTTCTGTTAACTCTGACTTACGTATCTTTATTAAAGAACGTGACGTTCACACTGCTTCTGAAATGGCACAAGCGGCAGATATATATGCCTGCGCTCATAATAACTACCCTAAAGAGCGTAGTGGATATAAATCTGTTGTACCTAAACAAACTGGAGTTATCCAAACCATTTTCCTCTAAGAAATTCCCAGTAAAATGTTACAACTGTAACGAATTGGGACACAGACGTCCAGACTGTCCCAAGAAAAAGGTGAGAATATTGGGAAGTGTTTCACGAAGCTAATATTAAGCACCTTTTAGTGAAGGTACTGTTAATAACATGAATGTTTCCACCATTCTTAGAGATACTGGGTGTTCTTGTATTGTTATCTCAAGTAAACTCTTTCCTAACTTAGATTCAACTCGGTATAAAAGTACTAAATTAATTGACTACTTAGGAAGAAGTGATGTGTTTCCTACTCTCAGATGTTTCATTAACTGCAAATGGTTTACTGGTTGGGTAGAGGCAGTGGTGGCCCCAATAACTTCATGTTCTGTTTTGGTTGGGAACATAGAAGGGGCGACCTTCCCATCTGAATTAGACTGTGTAAGGTTTTCAAATGATTCCGGAAAAGATAAACTTGATCCTTCTGTTTCTTCCCTAGAATCTCCAGAAGTAAATAATCAGGATAACTCAACTCAGAGTTCGGATAATTGTGAAGCTCCTGGAAAAACCTTAGAGAGTCAGTCATCCAAACCAATCTGCACAGAAACTGAGGAAATACCACAGGTGACTGAATCTTCCCCAAAACTGGACACGGTTAACATCCTTACCAGAGCTCAATCTAAGGTAAAACCCATCCATCCTTTAGTACATTCCAAAGGAAAACCTATTGAGCTGTCACACCTAGATTTGGAAAGTCTCCAGAAGACTTGTCCTTCCTTAGAGGAAACCCAAAGCTAGCATTAAATGACAATGTGATTAAAAGAAAGAAGTTTAGTTATAAATTTGAGTTCAAAAGTAATCTTCTATACAGGACTATAGTGACTGCTGACACTCCCAATGAGGTGGGAAAAGTCTATTAGTCATTCCCAGGGATTGTCGTGAGACTATTTTGAAAATTTCTCATGACCTGCCTGTCTCTGGCCATTTCTCCCAAAGACTTGTACTTCTGGCCTGGGATGTCCTCTGATATCTATAAGTACTGTAGATCATGTCACGTATGTCACTTTTCTCTCAAAAGGGTAGAACTAAGGGTTCCCATGGTCAAAATGCCAATTTTCAGTTCCATTTGCTAGAGTTGCAGTGGATATAGTTGGTCCCCTCACTCCTCGTTCATCAGAAGGTCATAAGTATATTTTGACTATGATAGACTATGCGTCCAGCTTCCCTGAGGCGGTACCCTTAAAATCCATCACGTCCATAGAAGTAGCTGAAGCTTTACTGTGTATTTTTTCACGGGTCGGTATTCCTCGTGAAATTCTGTCAGATCAAGGGACTCAATTCACGTCAGAAGTAATGGAACAAGTTTATCAACTTGTGGGTGTTAAACCGCTTTTCACTACACCTTATCATCCAATGTGTAATGGAAGAGTGGAACGTCAACATGCCATCCTTAAGTCTAAAAAAAAAAATACTCTGTATTCTTAAATCAACTGACTGGCATAGATACCTACCATGTGCTCTCTTTGCAATGCGGGAGATTCCAAGTGACTCCTTGGGTATTCCCCTTTTGAATTACTTTATGGAAGACAGCTCGTGGACCACTATATATCTTGAATGAACTGTGGTCTAAAGATATTGAACCTGAAGTTCAAAACACTTACCAGTTCTCCTAGACCTTAGGGAAAGATTGGAAGAAACTGCGGATTTGGTTGTCTAAAACCTTAATGTGTCTATGGAAACTTACAAGACATATTTTGACCATAAGAACTCCCAACGTAAGTTTAATGTTGGTGATGAGGTACTAGTTCTTTTGCCGGACAAATCCAACAAATTATTAATTACCTTGCGAGGGCCGTATAAGGTAACCAAGGTCTATAATAAGGTAGATTACATCTTGGATGTCAAGGTAGGAAAGAATGTACCACGTCAATATTTTAAAACGGTATCACCGTAGAGAAGTTAATCTTTGCTTAAACACCTTTGATGAAGACACTTTGTCTTACAGCTTAGTTAGCAATCATGATTCTTACGAATGTAAAATTTGTATTATAGATGACGAGTCTCGCACAGAATCGAAGGAACTACTGGATATCTTAACTGATGATTCTGCCACCCATAATTCAAATGTCAACATCAACAGTGAACTATCGTGTAAACAAAAGTCTCAAGTAAGTGCCATAGTAAATACGTTTTCAGATGTATTCACAGAAATCCCAGGACTTACCACTACTGTTATACACAAGATTGAATTATCATCTCAGGAAACAGGCAGACGGAAAGTCTATCCTGTCCCTGTTCACTTGCGACAAACATTTGAAAACGAAGTAGACAAACTCTTAAAGTTAAAGATTATAGAACCTTCGAAATCAGCTTTCTGTTCTCCAGTTGTAATGGTTAAGAAACCAGATAATTCTTACAGACTGGCCCAAGATTTCCGTTATTTAAATACCATTACTAAATGGGATGCTGAACCCATGCCAGTAATTGATCATGACTTGTATAAATTCCATGACTGTAAGTTCTTCTCTGAATTAGATATCTGTCAAGCATACCATCAGGTGTCTTTACACTCAGACTCTAAACCATACACTGCTTTCCCCACTCATAGAGGACTAATGCAATATCGCACAATGCCTTTTGGTTTGGTTACTGCTTGTGCTACTTATATTAGGCTTATGAGAATAGTCCTCTGACTTAAAGAATGTTTCTGTGTATTTTGATAACATTTACATCCAGACTCATGTCTGGGAAGATCATCTTTCAACACTGTCGCTTGTTTTAAAGAGACTAAGAACTCATGGCCTTACAGTCAAACCACAGAAGTGTTTTCTTGGTTTCTTCAAAATACAATACTTGGGGTTCATTATTTCAGACAATTCTTTATCGCCTATTCCTAACAAAACTAAAGCTTTACTTGAATGTACTTTTCCTAGTACAAAAAAGTTGCTAAGAAGTTTCCTTGGATCTGTAAACTTCTACAGAAGTTTTGTCCCAAACTTAAGGGGTCTGACCTCTATTCTCACTGACTATTTAAAAAAGAATGTGAAAGAACCACTGGTTTGTTCTGATGAAGCAAAACAAAGCTTCGAACAAATTAAAATAATATTTATGAACCCTCCTGTTCTAAAATTACCAGATGTTAACGAAGTTTTTTGTCTCAGAACAGATGCCTCTCATTCTGGACTCAGTGCTGTGTTACTTCAGTATTACCATGAGACACCGTCCCCACTATCTTTTCCCAGTAAGAAGCTTCTACCACGGGAAGAAAGATACTCTACTGTGGAAAAGGAATGTTACGCCTTAGTGTGGGGTATAAGTAGGTTCAAATACTACTTGTATGGGAAACCCTTCATACTTGAAACTGATCACAAGCCACTCATGTATTTAGAAAACTTCAAAGGTACAAATAGCAGACTCTTGAGATGGGCTTTGGCTATTCAGGCCTACAAGTTTAAGGTTATTTATATCTCTGGCTCTGAAAACCACTTTTCAGATTGGCTGAGCCGAGGTTGTACATAGTACTTTTCCCTCTGTTTAACTTATTACCTGCGACCATAAGTTTTGGAAAGGGGGTATTGTGAGGGAAAAGTAGTCTAATTATGGGTTAAGGTTGTTAGTCTGCCGGCGATCATTCACGGATTCAGCCGGTGCTTCCCTCTAGCGGGCCGAAGAAGCACCCCCCGTTTTCTGGTGGTAGTTACCTTACCTGGTGACAGTGAAACTGTGGAGAGTCACTACACCTCCACACTTCTCCTGAACAGGCAAGGTGCTTTACCAGGGGTATCTTTTTTGTTTGTGGTTTATTTCATTGCAGATTACATGGGTATCGGAAGTTACAATGTAAATTGAGTGCAAGGAGAGCCACTGACATGCCATGGCATTAGGGGCAGCTTATTCTAGTCCTTAAAAACTATGTACTTAATATTAGAGAAATTTATTGAGTTTATTCTAGTTAAAAATTATTTTCAAAATTACTATGATGAAATTTTACTGTTTAAATTATTATATAATGATATTAGATATTAGATTGTTACAAGTGTTAAGATTCTTGAATGATAATATGGAATTGAGATTATCTTAAGGAAAATAACATTGAGCATTTTTGACATTAACTTATAATATGAGTAGGGGTAACATAATAGTAACATATTTTTAAAAAATTGAGATTATCGTATAGGAAAGTAACAATGAGCATTTTTCAAAGTAGTTTATAGTATGATCATTTAGTTTTGGGTGAGTAGGTGGTTTTGAGTTGTCTTAAATTGATTTTCAGACAAGATTATCTTAATATTTACTGGTAATGAATTCCAGATTCTGGGGCCCTTTATGTGCATAGAATTTTTACATAGGTTGATATGAACACTGGGTATATCAAAGTGATGTGTCGTGTGTTGTGGTCATGGGTCCTATTAAAGTTGGTGAGGAGAGTTTTGAGCAGAGGGTTTATATTAGAGTGTAAAGTTTTATATATGTAGTAGGCACAAGAGTAAGTATGAATGTTCTTTACGGTGAGTAGTTTGAGACTTTTGAATATTGGTGGAGTATGCTGTCTAGAGTGGGAATTTGTTATCATTCTGACTGCGGCCTTTTGTTGTGTTATGAGTGGTCTAAGGTGATTTAACGTTGTTGATCCCCATGCACAGATTCCATAGGTGAGATACGGGTAGATAAGTGAATGATATAGTGCAAGGAGAGCTGATTGAGGTACATAATAGCGTATCTTTGATAATATGCCTACTGTCTTCGAGATTTTCTTGGAAATTTGTTGTATGTGTTTGGAATTTAAGGCTACTGTCAAGGTGGATTCCTAGGAATTTTCCCTGTGAGTCTTGTGATGGGTGTACCATTGAGTGTTATGTTAAGTGGAACATTTGTGGCTTTGCTTCCAAACTGTATGAAGTAGGTCTTGTCAGTATTGAGAGTAAGCTTGTTAGTCGTCATCCATGTTGATATTTTCTGTAATTCGGCATTAACAGTGTTGGTCAGTATAACTGGATTTGGGTGAGAGAAGACATGTTGTGTCATCTGCAAATAAAATGGGTTTGAGTAGTTGTGATGCATTCGGTAGGTCATTTATGTAAATGAGGAATAGGAGTGGCCCCAGGACACTTCCTTGAGGGACTCCGACTGTAATTTGTTGTGTGGAAGAGTTCGCTCCATTTGTGTACACGTATTGGCTTCTGTTGGTGAGGTATGACTTTAGGTAGTCTTTAGGTAGTAAGGGGTGCCCCCTTATACCAGTAATTTCTTCCATCTTAAAGTAAACATGTTATCCTTTTTCTTTCATAAATGTTGTATTTACTTGTGGTAACTATTCTTTATTTTTTCTTTATCAGCTCTGCTGCTGGCCTGGTCAGCTGGTACAGACGCCAGTTTTGAAGGAGCTAGATGTACGTCTCTGACTTGGTTTTTGTCTACTCTTCCGCTTCTAAATCTTACGTACCTCGACCAAGTGGCATACGAGAATTCTTAACTACCCAGGATAACCATCCAACATCTCGTCTATACCAGAGAATCAACCTGGGCTTATATTCTCCTACTCTCCATCCTGCCAGAACCAAAACGGCCTATTTTTTTTTATATATATTTTAATAAAAACTTAAAATTCTTAGATTATTTCCTA
This sequence comes from Cherax destructor, assembly GCA_009830355.1. NCBI lineage: Eukaryota > Metazoa > Arthropoda > Malacostraca > Decapoda > Parastacidae > Cherax > Cherax destructor. The sequence continues at coordinate 16,992 of WNWK01011537.1, forward strand.
CCCAAGAGTCATTATTTGTTTTTTCTTATTTTTTCCATTATATTTTGTTCAGGTGGAAGGCGTTCCCCTGACAGTATACTAGCCTCCACAAGCATTATAAATAGTATTGCAAACAGGAACGTGTTATTTAATCAATAACACTGTGACTAGCCGGGGCATCGAACATGAGTTGTTTAGTCAGCCTCATTGTGACCAAAAAGTCACAATGCTCTAACCCACTAGACAACACAATCCTACAAAGATCACACACCCACCAGAGCAAGGTGTTCGATTATCCGAGGATATACGATGGCTAGGGTGCCTCAGAGCTAATATCAATCTACTCCCCGTTTGGTGTACTAGCCTCCTGAAGCAGTATATTTAGTATTGTAACCACTAAGAAGAGTTATTTAATCAATAACATTAATGTGACTAGCTGGGTGATCGAATCCGTTTTGTTTTAGCCTGCGAAAATTTACGTCGCTCCAACTGAATCCATTCAATCCTACAAAGATCATGCACCCAGCAGTGCTAGAAGTTGTACCATGGTCCAAAGACATACGATGGAGCGGGTGCCACAGAGCTAATTTCGTTCAACTCCTCGTTTGGTGTACTAGCTTCTAGAAGCAGTATATATAGCACGAAAAAGTGGTTTCTACTCCACGATTGGTGAACTTGCCTCCGCAAGTAGAATATATAGTATTGTAACTCATGGTGAGCGAAAATTAACAACGTTCTAACCCACTGGACCATACAATCCTAAAAACATTATGCACATATCAGACCTAGGTGTTCAGAGTTCCAAGGACATCCACGATGGTGTGGTGCCACAGTGCAAATTTCATTCTACTCCTCGTTTGGAGCACTAGCCTCCAAAAAGCAATATATTTAGTATTGTAACCGCGTTCAAGTGGTATTTCATCAATAACAACACTGTAGCTAGCCGGGGATCGAACCAGTGTACTTTAGCCCAACTCTTGGTGAGTGAAAATTGCGATGCTCTTACCCATAAGACCATTCAACCCTAAAAACATCAACAACCCAGCATTCATAGGTGTTGTCCAAGGACATACGTTGATATGGCTGCCTCAGAGCAAATTTCATTCAACTCCCCATTTGGTGTACTAGCCTTCACAAGCAGTATATACAGAATTGTTACCATGAAGAAGTGACAACTAATCAATAACACTGCGACTAGCTGGAAGATTTTTGCCGGACTCTGTCAGCAAAAATTCATGACACTCTAACCCACTGGACCATACAATCCTACAAAGATCATGCACCCAACATATATAGGCATTGTACCATGATCCGAGGACATACGATGGTGTGGGTGCCTCAGAACGTACCTGGAGTTTACCTGGAGATGGCTTCAAGGGTCAACGCCATCTCGGCTCGGTCTGAGACCAGGCCTCATGGTCGATCAGGGTCTGATCCACCAGGCTGCTACTGCTGGCCGCACGCAAACTGGCGTACATACCACACCCTGGTTGGTAAGGAACTGGATTTAGGTGCCTGTCCAGTGCCTTCTTGAACACAGCCAGGGTCTATTGGAAATTCCACTTATGTATGCTCGGAGACAGTTGAACAGTCTCGGGCCTCAGACACTTATTGTGTTGTCTCTTAGTGTACTCATTGCACTCCTGCTTTTCATTGGGGGATTGATGCATCTCCTTCCAAGTCATTCCACTCGCCATTTGGAGTACAAGCCTCCAAAAGCAAAATATATAGTATTGAAACCATGAGAATGTGGTATTTAATCAATAACAACACTGCGACTACCTGCAGGATTAAACCCGTGGTGTTTTAGCCCACCTCATGTTGAGGAAAAATTCACGACGCTCTTACCCACTGGATCATACAATCCTAAAAGATCACTCACCTATCCGTGCTAGTCGTTGCACCATGATCCAAGGACATACAATGGTGTGGAAGCCTCAGAGCTAGTTTCATTTTACTCCCCGTTTGGAGTACTAGCCTCCACAAGCAGTATAGTATATAGTACTGTCATCACGAACATGAGGTATTTAATCAATTTCAAAACTGCATCAAGCCAGGGTGTCGAATCTATGTTGTTTTAGCCTGCCTCATGGTGAGCAAAAATTCTCGACGCTCTAACTCACTGGATCTTACAATCCTACAAAAATCACGCACCCAACAGAGCTAGGTGTTGTACCATGATCCGAGGACATACGATGGTGTGGTTGCCTCAGAACTAATTTCATTCTTCTCCCCGTTTTGGTGTACTAGCTTCCACACAGTTAATATAGTATTGCAACCACGTACAAGAGGTATTTAATCAATAACAAAATTGCGACTAGCTGGGGGATCTAGCCCTTTTTGTTTTACACCACTTTTTAGTGAGGGAAAATTTACGATGCTCTAACCCACCGGTCCATATAATCTCACAAAGATCAAGCACCCAGCACAGCTAGGTGTTGTACAGTGATCCAAGGACATATGATGGTCTGGTTGCCTTAGAGCTAATTTCGTTTTACTCCCCGTTTGGTGTATAAGCCTCCACAAGCACTATGTATAGTATTATAACCACGATCATGTGTTATTTAATTAATAACAACACTGCAACTAGCTGGGAAATCGAGTTATTGTTTAATCCCGCCTCATGATGAGCAAAAATTCACGACGCTCAAACGCACTGAACCATACAATCCTACAAAGATCACGCACACAGCAGAGTTAGGTGTTATACCATGATCCGAGACCATACGATGGTGTGGATGCGTCAGAGCTAGTTTCATTCTACTCCCCCTTTGGTGTACTAGAATCCATAAACAGTATATATAGTATTGTAACCTCAAACAATTTTTATTTAATCAGTAACAACTACATGGTGAGGTAAAATTCACGACGTTCTAAAACACTGCACCATACAATCCTGCAAGATCACGCACCTAACAGAACTAGGTGTTGTACCATGATCCTAAGATTTACGATAGTGTGGGCGCCTAAGAGCCAATATCATTCTTCTCCCCGTTTGGTGTACTAGCCTCCACAAGCAGTATATATAGACTGAAACCACTAACAAGAGGTATTTAATCAATAACAAATCTGCGACTAGCCGGGGTAATCGAACCCTTGTTGTTTTAGCCCACCTCATGGTGAGCGAAAATTTACTATGCTCTTTTAACCACCGGGCCATATAATCTTTCAAATATCACCCACTCAGTGCAGCTAGGTGTTGTACTGTGATTCGAGGACATACGATGGTGCAGGTGCCTCAAATCTTGTTTCTTTCTGCTCCCCGTTTGGTGAACTAGCCTCAACAAGCAGAATATAGAGTATATTGTAATTATGAAATAAGTAAGGACCACAATGGAAATAATTAAGGACTCAAGTGGAAATAAGTAACTCTGACTTTTTTGGGTTATCCCGGGGTCTTTACACATATGATGATATGTATTAGGGATGTATAGAATGTGAAAATTTAGACATCCGCGGATGCGGATGTGTATACGGATATCTTACTTACTTATTTTTGCGGATGCGGATGTGTATACGGATGTCTTACTTATTTTGCGGATGCGGATGCAGATGCCGATATCTGCTTACAGTAAAATGCGGATGCGGATATCGCTTACAGTAAAATGCGGATGCGGATATCTGCTTACAGTAAAATGCGGATGCGGATGCGCATATTTGCTTACAGTAAAATGCGGATGCAGATGCGGATTACGGATGTCACATCTTGACATCCGGGCAGATGCGGATGCGAATGCAGATTTTGCAAGACAGTCATAAAACATAATATTGGTAGAATTACCGACAATGTGTTAAGTAAAAGGACACAAATGCAACTAATGTGACATTTTATTGTGGCAACGTTTCGCTCTCCAGGAGCTTTATCAAGCCGTTTGATGAAGCTCCTGGAAATAAATGATATAAAATACCGACATAATGGAAAGATAAACACATAAGCAGTATAATGTGAACCTTTATTGACAACGTTTCGCCCACGCAGTGGGCTTTACCGAGTCACAAACAGATCTCAAATCTGGTAAATTAGACACATGTACAACACTTGGGTATCTTTATTGAGGAAACGTTTCGCCACACAGTGGCTTCATCAGTCCATACAAATTAGAATCGTGAAGAACAGGAGGAGTTCGAGGTGGTAAGTCCCTCCTACCTACAGAATATAAGCTACCTCTTCGCACCTATGCTGTATTCTAATCAAGATTGATTGACTGACAACATCGACTCAAGATTGAGGGACTGACCACCTCGAACTCCTACATAAGAACATAAGAATGGAGGAACACTGCAGAAGGCCTATTGGCCCATACAAGGTATGTCCTTATCAAAACCACCACTACCTAAGAATTTACTCCCGTACTCACGACACCAATCAAACCCAGCCCCTCCCACTCATATATTTGTCCAATCTCTTTTTAAAGCCACCCAAGGTCCTAGCCTCTATCACCCTACTCGGAAGATTGTTCCACGCATCTACAACTCTGTTCGAAAACCAGTACTTGCCTATGTCCTTTTTAAATTTAAATTTATCCAATTTAAATCCGTTATTTCTGGTTCTTACTTGGTTCGATATCCTTAGTATTTTATTAATATCTCCTTTGTTTATGCCCATCATCCATTTGTACACCTCGATGATATCTCCCCTCATTCTACGTCTCTCCAGAGAGTGGAGATTCAACGCTCTAAGTCTATTTTCATACGGGAGATTTCTTATACTGTAAATCATTTTAGTCATTCTTCTCTGTATGTTATCCAATGAATCTATATCCATCCTGTAGTAAGGAGACCAAAACTGAGCTGCATAATCCAAATGAGGTCTCACTAGTGATGTATAGAGCTGTAAAATAACTTTTGGACTTCTGTTGCTTATACTTCTTGAAATAAATCCTAGTAATCTGTTAGCCTTATTGCGCACACTTAGGCACTGTTGTCTGTGAATCTGAAGAAAATGTCCTCTCTTGAGCTACTCTACCAGCAGCTGAAGGAAGAACTGAGGGTAGCTAAGCTTGAGATACAGCTACTGACTGAGGAAAACAAGAGGATTCGTAGTAATCCTCCTGTTGAGAATCCTCAGGCCAAGAAAGGAACCTGAACAGTGGCTGGAATGCATGGGACAAAGTTAAGGTTCAAGAGGACGGATGGAGAGGTAGAGTCAAAAAAGATCCAGGAAACTGTTGTGGAAACATCTAACATATTCTCCGTGCTACCCGATGAATGTGAGTCGACTACTGGGAACATCACGACGAACGACACCAAGGAAGGTAAGAACATTGTTCTTCTTGGGGATAGTCAGATTAGGTACATGGATAGGGCCTTCTGCTTGAAAGATAGAAGTAGGAGACAGAGGGTTTGCTTTCCTGGGGCTGGGATGTAGGATATTGTTAGCCATTTGGACGACATCATGAAAGGTAATGGGAACAATCCTATTATCTGTCTCAGTGCTGGAGGCAACGATGTTGACAGACGTAGGATGGAGAACCTGACTAGCAGGTATAGGTCAGCAATAGACATAATTAGGAAGAAGGGTGGGAACCTTGTCATATGTGGTATTTTGTCATGGAGAGGAGTTGGAAATGAATGGTTGTCCAGGGCATTTGGTGTCAATTGCTGGCTGGACAAATACTGTAAGGAAAATGCAGTAACATTCATTGAACACTGGGACCTCTTCTATGGCAAAAATGACATGTATGCCATGGATGGGGTTCAATTATCTAGGGCACTGGCAACTGCAGTGGAGGGAGCTGTTAGGGCTTTAAACTATAAAACTTAGTGGTATGGGTTATGGGGTAAAAACAGTGAAGTCCCAGTGTAGTAATATTATGAATTCTAGGAGAACTAGTAATAGGCAGAATAAGGTGGATATTGGAAAGTCAGTGGCACTAGGTGACAAGGACTGTAATAGTTATAGTGGAAAAACAGAAATGAGCAGGAAGGGTAAAAAGAAAGGGGGGTCTTTATATGTATATTACACTATTAGTCGTAGTGCTAGAAATAAGATGGACGAGTTGAGATTAGTTGCAAGTACGGGTAATATTGATGTTTTTGCAATAACTGAGACGTGGTTTAATATGAAAAATCGGGACATGCCTGCTGAATGTCATATCCAGGGTTTTAAATTGTTCGAAGTAGACAGAAGTATCGGGAAAAGGGGTAGGGTGGCACTCTATGTTCGTGATCATTTAAATTGTTGCATAAAAACGGGCATACAGTCTGAAATAATACATACAGAGTCTGTCTGGATAGAATTTTCAGAGGGGTGTGAAAAGTTGATTTTAGATGTGATATATCGTCCTCCAAACTTAGATAGGGAACAAGGGAGACTACTCTGGGAGGAAATTGTTAAGGCCACAAGGCACAATAATGTAGTAATTCTAGGGTGAGTCAACAATGGCGTCGGCCGGCAGAAGAAGAGTGAACACAGTCTGCATCGACATGGTCACAGGAGTACTGCAGCCTGCCACGGCAGCCACTGTCCTTCCAGGTATCCTGAAGGACGTCTACAACATTGAGGTGGCAGATTTGTACGGCGTGGCATTGAACGGCATGACCAGGGTGTTTGTGAAATTTCTCACAGCTGACGTTTATGAGAGGTTGGTCGACCGGCATCAGGATCGGGTGTATACTGTGCGCACCGGCCTACAAGTGAGATTGAAGGATGTTTCAAGAACCTACACTTGGGTTAAGATTAAGAACGTGCCGTTCGAGTCTGACCAGATGGACATCAGCAAGGTTTTCAGCGACTACGGGACGATACATGCTGTAACAACAGGGACATGGAGTGAGGGGCCCATGGTGGGCCTGTTTGAAGGGTCTTTCTCACTGAAGATGACACTGAAGAGACCGATACCTTCATATGTCATCCTGCCTGAGTTCCACACACAAGTTTATGTGACTTATGTGGGCCAACAACGAACGTGCAGGCTGTGTGGGTCTTACGGTCACATAGCCGCTGACTGTATGAGGCGATCGCATCAGAGGACTGATGCAGGACAACGGGGCAGATGGCACAAGAGGAGCATCGTAAGAACGAGGGAACAGTAGTCACAGAGAGGCGTACAAAGTTGTGGAGTGAAATAGTGGAGGGCCCTGAGGAGAGATGTCATACATTGCCTCAGGGGTCTGGGCAGAAGGAGGTTACTGGTGGATGTGGGGATGCAGAGTGTGTGAGTCAGGAGGAGCCACTGGAGGAGGTGTTGCAAGGCTTATTGGAGGAACCTTTGCCTGTATTAAGTGGGGAGGTGAGTGCTGAATTGGATGAGGCAGTGAAGCTGGTGGAAAGTATGGTCCAGGAGGACACAGGGAAGGGATTCATGGAGACTGAGCAGGTGACAGTGGAGGTGCACCGCTCAGCAGAAGAGAGTACTATGCATGTGGTGACTGGGACTCGAAAGAGGTCGGGTACAATTTCGGACAGTGATGACGTACTAACTCCTGCACAGAGGACATGTAAAAAACCTTTGGTGGATGTTGCGAGGAAGGATTTAGACTTGATGAAGGATAAGGGAAGGACAGGGTGGAAAAATAGTGAGTAAAGCGGGGAGTAAGGGGAAGGCTTCATCGCAGCATCCACCGAGGTCAAAGGACAAACCCTCACAAGTGATTTCCAGTGTTTAACTATAAATGTGAATGGATTGCGGATGAAATTAAACGAGCATGGGTGGAGGGTACATTACGTAGGTATGGAGTGACTGTAGCATTCATACAGGAACACAATTTTCGGTGTGGAAGGAGCTGAGTTTGAAAGGATACAGAGTATATGCGGGGTCATCAGGGAAATTAAAGGGTGGGTCGGCAGTGGCAGTGGCGGAGTCCAGCCCTTTTCGACTAATGGCATGGGAGGAATGCGGGGGGGGTAGGATTGTCAGGGTGGAAGGGGATTGGGGTGGGGTTCGCGTCTGTTTTATGGGGGTGTACATGCCAGCTGACAGGTCAGGGAAGGTAAAGAAGGAATTTGTGCGGGACTCAATGGTGTTTGCATTTAGGATTTACCGGGTGTGGCAGTTGTAGGGGAGATTACAACTGCGTGATCAGAAGGAAGGATGTGGAGCCTAGGGGTGCGGTTGCGTGTTGGTGGAACTGAGGGACTTGTTGGGGAGTGCGGGATTGAGGGATGTCGTTGGGGTGGGGGTGTGAGTGAGACACTTTTGTCAGGCGGATACGGGGCTAGGCTAGATAGGTTGTATGTTTCGGGAAGTGTGCAGGTGGGAAGGGTTAGTACAGTGGACGTGGGATTTTCTGACCATAGGGAGTGTTGGTGGAGGTGGATTGGTCGGGGTAGCGAAACAATATAAAAGCTATTGGAAGTTGAATACTAGACTGTTGTTGGGAATAGAGCAGAGGGAGGCTTTCGCGAGCTGGTGGGGAGGGGTGTGGAGAAGCGGAAGGGGGGGGAAATTTAGTGGAATGGTGGGCGCAGGAGGAAAGCAGTTCATCCGACAGTACTATCGGAGGTTGGGAAGGAGGAGGCGGCATGGAGGTACGGGTTGCAAAATTATATTGAGGGGTTACTGCAGGACTGTCATGACAGAGGGGTTATAAGGTGATGGGGAGATTAGGCAGTTGAAGGAGCAATTAGAGGAAATTCAGAATGAAAGATTCGGGGCTTGCAAGATGAAAGCGGGGTTGGAGGAGGTCCTGTGGGGGATAAACCCTCAAAGTATGTATTGGGAGGTGCAGAGCACGCAGAGGCAATTTCAGTGGAGTGTTTTGAGGTGGATGAGAACCTAGGGAGATATGAGAGGGAACATGGATAAGAGGTACTGGAAGCGATGGGGGTGTATGTTGATAAATGGTTTGCTAAATATTTGGAAAAAGTAGAGATAAAAGGAGTGGAGGGATGTTGCTACAGAGAGGGTTAAGGAGAGGATGGGGGAGGAGGACAGGAGGGGGTGGAGGGGAGATACGGGAGGATGAGGTGTGGGAGGCAGTGAATGGTCTCAGCAAAGGAAAGCACCAGGAATAGATGGGATTGCAAATGAATTTTATAGGGAGAACTGGGGTGCTTTAGGGAATGTGTCACTGGGTGATGAACTGTATGAAAAGGGAAGGGGTGATGGGGAGGGAAATGGGTATGGGGTGGTGGTTTTGGTAAAGAAGGGGAAGGAGGGAACAAGGTTAGTAATTACAGGCGTTGATGTTAATGAATACTGACTATAAAATATACGCGAAGATTTTGGGTAACAGATTAAAAAGGTGGTGGAAAGAGTGATTGAAGAGGGGCAGGGGGAATACCGGGCAGGGAAGTGACCAAGGGGCAGGAAAGGATTAAGGGGTTTATAGATAGGGTGGGGAGGGGAGTGTTGACGTTGGACTGGAGGGGGGCTTACGACAGTGTGAATAGGGATGTGTTGCTAGAGATTATGCGACGACAGGGATTTGGGGGGGAAGTTGTTCAATGGGTACGGTCTTTGTATGGGGGGGCGAGCGTAAGGATTCAGGTGAATGGAAGGTTAGGGAGTGTGGTAAAGATGAAGAGGGGCTGCGGCAGGGTTGTCCTCTGTCGCAAATTCTGTTTGCCTGTCTGCAGGACCCGTTTTACAGGTTAGTGGGGAGGGATAGGGAGGGACGGGGTAGTGGAGGTGGGAGGACAGGCGGGCATTGTGGGGTACGTTGATGACACAACGGTGCTTGTGGGTAGTAGGAAGGATTTAGAGTGGGTGGGGAGGGCTCTAAGTTTGTTTTGTTCGGCGAGGAATGAGGGTGAACGGAGGAAAGTCGAAGTTGATGGAGGTGGGGACGTGGGTGGGCGGGAGATTGGCACGAGGGTTTGGGTGGCATATCGTAGATAGCGTCAAAATATGTGGGATTATCTTTATGAGGGAGGGGGTCATGGCTAGGGAAGTAAATTCGCGAAGGGTCGTGCAGGGGCCGAAGGATCGTATTAATAGTTGGAGGGCGGGGGACCTGACCTTGGGGCAGAGGGTGATTGTTGTAAACAGCTTGGTTTATAGTAGATTGTGGCATGTGGCAGTCGTGTATCCATTAAGGACGGAGGATGTGAGGGAGCTGGAGGGTAGGGTGTATAGGTACATTTGGGCGGGTGGGCGACATTGGCTTAGGAAGGACATCGTGCGAAACAGCATTAGGCGTGGAGGTTTAGGGTTGATTTGGGTGGAGTGTAGGCTTATATGTGCGTTTGTTAGAAGATGCATGGTGAGACGGGGGTCTGGGGAGGTGTGGAGAAGATGGGGTGGGGGGTGCTGAGGGAGGTAGGGAGTGGTGGGGAGGGACGGAATTGGCTTTTTGCAGGGATATGTTGAGAAATTTGATGGTGATGGCGGAACCTCACAAGATACGGACAGGAGTAATGGTAAGAGTGGGGAATGGGAACGAGGTGGTGGAGGGGTGGCGGTGTACCCACATATGACTGGAGAAGCATTTGGGAGGGTTCAGGGAATTAAGGTTGAGGGAAAGGACAGGGAGCATATGTACAGATTCATGCATGGAGTGGTGGCTTCGCAGGCAATTCTATTCACCATGGGTTTAGTGCAGGATGGTAGGTGTGAGAAGTGTGGCGTGATGGAATCAGCATTGCATGTGGTGTATTTTGCGAAGCATTGGGGGAGTGTGAGGAATGGTTGGGTGGAATCATTCGAGGGTTGGGAGGGTGGCATTTCAATGCTAAGAGCGATATACCTGGATATAGGGGAGTGGGGCATAGAGAAAGGAGGGGATTATGTATTGTATGGTAGATTATGTTGTGGAGCATGGAGATTAAGGACAAGAGTAACAGGGAGAGGATGAGGGCTGTGGCGGCAAGCATGTATCGCACCAAGTAGGAATAGGGTGGTGTATGGTAGGGGATGGGAGTCGGCTTTTGTGGAGGGGTACAGGAACATGAGTATGGGGGATCTATGGGGGGTCCTAACAAGGGGCTGGACATCCAGGCTATAGGTGGAGTGGTGTGTTGACAGGAGGTGAGTGCTTTGGGGGAAAGGTGAAATAGAGGTGTGTGGGGTTTGGAGGGGGGGCCGATAGAGGGCACGGAGGACTACTAACACCTGATTTGGGTGGGGACGCATGACTAGAGCAGAAGAAAGTATGCAAGAAGGGATGGGGTGAAAAAGGGGGGTCAGTAAGGGGAGAGTGAGGGTTTGTCCAGTACTGTGCATTTCAATTGGTGTGAGGAGGTTTTAAATATGGTATAGCGGCGTTCCTATGGAATGGGACGATGCAGTGCATTATGAGTGGTTGCATACGTGCATCTGTTGTCATCTCAATGTTATGGAAAACACAGTTACGGTGGTGTTACTCTGGGATATCAGTGCATGATTCGGTGTTTTGTTGGATGATGGGTTTGTTGCGGTAGATTTTAAAGTTTAAATTTGTATGTAATGTGATGACGTTGATATGAGGAATAAGATTGTTTTGTTTTTTTGGCATTCATGTATTTGGTGTTTCTTGAAGATGTGTAATGTTATACTTAATATTTGTGTGTTGTATTATGTGTGCCATATTTATGTATTGTATGTAACATGTTATTCTTGTGTGGGGCATTTCAGTGGTTCTTAGTGTTCATATTAATACGTCTAAGTGTGTAGACGTTGTTACATTTCATGTTGTAAATAATTTGTTGGGGTGTCGGTAGGGGTTCTAACGTAATTAGTTGTAATTCATGTATTACCACAATGCTAGAGACAGTGGTATCAGGCGAAGGGGTACATATATTTATTATAACTTGTACATATTAGAATGTACATGTGTACATTCATTATTGATCATTATACGTGTTGTTTTGTGTATAGGCAGTAAGCAAGAAAGATCATGTTTTGGATATATCATTGGTTTCCTGGAAAAAATCAATATATGTAATGGCATGTCTAGGATATTGGTAAAGGTTTGTTGAAGATGGACATGGCTCAATGTGCTCCATTCTGGATATGTATGCACTTTGTTTTGAACAATTGATCATGAACATGGGGTTTATGTAGTGTGGGGGAGGGTTTGTAGGGGAGACAATTGGTATTTTATGATATGTATTAATCTCTTTCATGTGCATAGACTGTTCCTATGTGGCTGTTTTTGGTTATTTGTTGTTGGTCTTTTGGATTTTCATAGTTTACTATTGTAATGTTTTATTTGTGTATAATGAATTTAAATAAAAATATAAAAAAAAAAATTCTAGGGGACTTTAACTTTAGTCAGATTGATTGAAATTTCTTGACAGGGAATTTAAAATCTAACGACTTTTTAGAAGTAGTTCAGGATTGTTTTTTGAAGCAGTTTGTGACAGAACCTACAAGGGGAAATAACCTACTTGACTTAGTTCTGGCAAACAAGGAATCCCTTGTTAATTATTTAGAAATTACAGAGGAACTCGGCACAAGTGACCTTTAGCATTGAATAGATGTAGGATAGTAGGGATAATTCAGTAACAGTCCCAGACTTTCGCTTAGCAGATTTTAATTGGCTTAGAGAACACTTATCAACTGTGGACTGGGGTAACGAAGAGAGCTATCAATATGACAGCTTTCTTAACACTATACAGGCAGCCCAAAGAACATTTATCCCATATAAAGAAATTAGATAAAGTAGAAATGACCAAAAATGGATGAATAATAGGCTCAAATATCTTTTAGGGCAGAAGAAAGGAATTTATAGATGCATAAAAAGAGGTGAAGGTCATCTTATAAATCAGTATACTGACATTAAGAGGGACGTCAAAAAGTGTATAAGAAAAGCTAAACGGGACTATGAAATTAAAGTTGCTAGGAATTCAAAAACTAACCCAAAAAGTTTTTTCCAGGTTTATAGAACAAAAGTTAGGGATAAGATAGGTCCCCTTAAAAATAACTCTGGGCATCTTACTGACAAGGAGAATATGTGCTCTATTTTTAATAATTATTTTCTCTCGGTTTTCACACAGGAAGACACTAATAATATCCCAGTAATTAATTTTTATAGTGTCCCTGAAGAAGATAAATTATGTAATATCACAGTCACTAGCGAAATGGTTATGAAACAAGTAGACTGACTGTTCTTTCTTATGTTCTTATGTAACCTGGAAAAAACTTTTGGGGTTAGTTTTTGAATCAGTATATGGGTAGGTCTTCTGCAGTGTTCCATTCTTAAGATCTATGTGGGATAGCGATGAAGAAGTTTCTTGGCAATAGGTTCAGCTATGTTGTAGAAGCCGTTGTTCTGGTTGAAGTTGTTATATATGCAGATAAGTGATGATTCCAGGATTTTTTGGTATTGAGTGTTGTCTTCTCTGGCGATGAGTCTTGCGTTTCTGTAGTTGATTAAATGGTTGTGTGAAAAAGAGTTCCTGGTTTTCACAGCAGACTCCTGGACCTTCTTCAACTTCAGCTTCGTCCCTTCAGATCCGACTAGCATTCATTCGTTGGTCTGATCATCGGCGACATTGTTCCGGGGATAATCCTTGCATATACCTTTCAAACGTTGAATTTCTCTTCTAGCTTCCGTTAATTCCGCCTTAAGTTGGAGATATAGCTGCTCGTAGTCGAGGGAAACCATCATCCAATATCAGGTAGCTAAGAACGGAGAGCACAGTAGAAAAGTCTTCACAGAGCAAAGATGGTTCAGTCCACAGAGAGTACACTAGACACGTCATCACTGAGCTAAGTACAGATCACCACTGAGCTAAGTACAGGTCACTACAGGAATTATGACCTGCAGTGTTCCATTCTTGAGTTCTATGTGGGATAGTGATGAAGAAGTTTCTTGGCAATAGGTTCAGCTATGTTGCAGAAGCCGTTGTTCTGGTTGAAGTTGTTGGATATACAGATAAGTGATGACTCCAGAATTCTTCGGTATTGAGTGTTGTCTTCTCTGGCGATGAGTCTTACGTTTCTGTAGTTGATTAAATGGTTGTGTAAATTTCGGTGTTGAACACAGGCATTTCTTGGGTCGTCAGATCTGCCTGCGTACTGGTGTTCTGAAATACGTGTTTGGAGGTCTCTGGATGTTTCGCAGTGGATTGAAGTAAAGTATCACAAGGTGTCACATAACCTCACTGTGAGTATGAGATTTTAATGTTTAACTTAGTTACTAAGTACGAAAAGAGACTTAGTATACAAATTAAATAAAGATGAGAAAGAAGTGTCAAAAGCCGTTGTTAATTGAACCTTGGTACACCCTAGGTGCTTCCTTGTAGACTAAATGTCTAACACAGTTGATATCTAATCTAGTTACTAAATACGAGAAGAATTAGTATTCAGACTAGATAAAAAAAACTGTAAAAACGACTTATTGCCTATTTCCCATGAAGTGAAATATAAAACGTGCAAAACGGCTAAGTGTTGTCTTAGCTCGCCTCATGGTGAGCGAAAATTCAAGATGCTATAACCCACTTGACCATACAATCTAGGTATGTATCGGATGTGAAAAATTTAGATATCCAGTATGCAGTATCCGGATGCGGATGTAAGAAATTGTGCAGATGTTCCGCGGATGTTGATGCGGATGTATATGCGGATATCTGTTTGCTGTGAAATGCGGATGTGGATACGGATGTAAGAAATTGTGCGGATATTCCGCAGATGCGGATGCGGATGCGAATATCCAATACATCACTAATACAATCCTAAAAAGATCATGCACCCATCAGAGCTAATTGTTGTACCGTGATCCAAGGACATACTAGATGGAGTGGGCTCCTCAGTGCTAACTTCATTCTACTCCCCGTATGTTGTACTAGTCTCCAAAAGCAGTATGCATAGTATTGAAATTACAAACGAGTGGTATTTAATCAATAACAACACTGCGAGTAGCCTAGGGATCAAACACCTGATTTTTAGCCTACCTCATTGTGAACAAAAATTATTGACTCTCTAACCCACTTGACCATACAATCCTATAAAGATAACGCACCAAGCAAAGCTAGGTGTTGCTCTGTGATCCAAGGACCAACATGATATTGTGGCTGCCTCAGAGGTAATTTCATTCTACTCTCCAATTGGTGTACTAACCTTCCCAAGCAGTATATATAGTATTGTAACTACGAACAAAAGGAATTTAATCAATAACAAAACTGCGACTAGCTGGGGGATCGAGCCCTTGTTGTTTTAGCCTACTTCATGGTGAGAGAAAATTTATGATGCTCTAACCCACTGGACCATATAATCCTACAAAGATCATGCATCCAGCATAGCTAGGTGTTGTACAGTGATCCGAGGACATGTGATGGTGTAGGTGCCTCATTCTACTCCCCGTTTGGTGTACTAGCCTCCACAAACAGTATGGAAAGTATTTTAACCACGATCAAATGTTATTTAATTAATAACAACACTGCGACTAGCTGGGGGATCGAGCCTGTGTTGCTTTATCCCGCCTCATGGTGAGCAAAAATTCACGACGCTCTAAACCACTGGACCATACAATCCTACAAAGATCACGCACCCAGCAGAGCTAGGTGTTATACCGTGATCCGAGGACATTTCTTGGTGTGGGAGACTCAGAGCTAATTTCTTTTTTACTACCATTTGGTGTATTTGCCTCCACAAGCAATATATATAATATTGTAACCACAAACAAGTGGTATTTAATCAATAAGAACACAATGACTAGCAGGGGGATCGAACCCGTGTTGATTTAGTCAGCCTGGACCATAAAATCTTTCAAAGATCACGCACCTTAGTGGAGATAGGTGTCGTACCGTGATCCAAGGACATACACGATGGCTAGGGTGCCTCAGAGCTAATTTCATTCTACTCCCAGTTTGGTGTACTTGCCTCCACAAGCAGTATATATAGTATTGTAATCACAAACATGTGGTATTTTATCAATAAGAACACTACGACTACATCGAGGATCGAACCCATGGTGTTTTGGCCAGCCTCATGGTGAGCAAAAATTCACGATGTTCTATCCCACTGGATCATCCAATCCAACAAGATCACTTACCAAGCTGTGCTAGTTGTATTACCATGATTCGAGGACTTACGATAGAGTGGGTCCCTCAGAGTTAATTTCATTCTTCTCCCTGTTTGATGTACTAGCCTCCTCATTCAGTATATATAGTATTGTAACCACGAGCAAGGGGCGTTTAAATCAATAACATCACTGCGACTAGCCGGAGGATCGAACCTGTGTAGTATTAACAATGCGTAATCAGGAGCTATGCAATATTACAAGAGTTTTCTCAGAATAATGTTGATGAACTTGCTGGATTCATCCCAATTACTTACTGTGAGAAAAGTTCCTCTCACTCCTTTTGCTGTTTCTGTTGCAATATTTCATAGCTCCTGATGACTCATGGACTCCTGTGAAAGTACTTGAGGTGAAGATTTCCATTATTTACATATATACTTTTGACACTTTTCATAATTAAAAAAAATAGTTTTATTTGCAGATCACTTGTTATTGTGGGTATCATTTTCAATAGAATAATTAGACGGATATTCAGAGTCGAGTCTTAACAAGTGTTCCCAAATGTTCCCTAAGTCCATTATAATCAGCAGAACGAAAATCGGGAACATTTACTGTATGATCCTTATTGTTGTATTCTCAGGTAATATTAAAGGAAATATATTTAAGACGACTTTCCTTACATGAAAAAAAAGAAAACAGGTCTTGCAGATTATTACCTCTGGTAGGTTCTGCTACGAAGGTCTTGAAAAAGCAGTCCTAAACTACTTCCAGGACGTCACTCGTCTTCACCTCTCCTGTCATTTTGAGTAAAGTTAAAATCCCCTAATATTTCTGCATTAACTAGAGGCTCTAACAATTTCATTACAAAGAAGTCTATCTTTGTCGCTATTTAATTTATTGGTTTAGTATATAATGCCCATAATATTTTTTTCTTATCCCTGGAATTCTACCCAAACAGATTATGTCTAATCCAACAATTTTTTTTCAGACATGTAACACTGTTCCCTCATCATTTCAGTAATTACTCCTCTTACCTCCCGCTTCCAGTCTCCTAAATATCTACAAACTTATGTAGGACTCTCTAACAGTACTTTCTTTAATCTACCAAAGACATCTTCAACAACTTCAACCTCCACATTACTTGTACTTTAACTTATCCATCTTTATACTAATAGTTGCTAATATCTCACCCTATCTTCCTCTTCATTCAGTTTATAAAACTCAACCTTTCTCTTACTTGCTGATGTCATTCTCCTTGAAGCCCATTTACCTTTTTCATCCACTGTAGTTACAACTACAAAATGTTCTGATATATATGTTGCCCCTCTATAATCATAGACATACAGAAGTATACCCATCAACATTTTATCAACCAATACATAATCTAACTCACTACTGTCATTATTTCATATTTCAGATCTCAAATACCTATTAATCCTTTTTTACTTATGTGAGGGAAAAGTCCATAGATAGGAGTAATGAAAGTGTGAAGGTATGTATAGTGATAGTTGAATGGTAGTCTGCTTATTGAGGTGGGGCGAGTGTCTAGCTCCCGCTATACCCCCTTTTCACCCGGTGAGAGGTGTAATGCTAGGCTCCGGCCACAGGTTAAATCACTCGACTGACCACGCCCTAACTCACTGTAAGTACTTCACAGCTGCTCTTATCTTAATTATTTTATGTTAAAGAGCTTCACTCTTTGTTTTGAGCTTCACTCATTTTAGCAACACTACATTCTGCTCTGCCCTGCCTTGGCTTTTGGTAAAGTTATTTGTTACAGTTTCAACATTTCTTTTAAAGGCCTTATGCCTACTATGTGAATAAATACTAGTGGTGAGTAATTGTCTTTTGGTTTCTCCCACAGTCCTCTGTTTCCGCAAGGATCATCGGATTCAAGGCTGAGTGGGGGGCCGGCGTACTCACCAAGTGAGAATCAGAGTCTTTACCACCAATTCTTCACTACGCCAGTAGTTCCTAAGTCTACACTCTAGAAACCCCAGGCATCTGTACTTTACCAGGGGACAACCTTCACCTGAGTCCCTGATACTTCGTTTGTGACATTATTGTGGATTATTTGGAAATATCCGTCAACAGAGTGGGAGTTAACCTTCATCGATGCACCAACAACACGGAGTCTAATATCGATTCATAGCTACAGTGTTAACAAGATCAACACTTAGTCATCTACGTCCATCTGTAAATACCTAGCTTTGGATCAGTTATATATTTTTGTTTTCATTTTTCATTTTTCTTAAGATAGGATTATTATAGTCATATTTACGTATTTATTATTTACATTTCTTTCTATTAAAATAAAGTGTTTATTGTTATTGTTATTATTGTATTTTTCTATTATACTTTTCCTAAGAAGATTGGCAACAACCTTCACAAGTGGCGACCTTGCCAGTATTCGACTCAAAGATTCGACACCTCGAACACGATTCGACGCTATTCGGACTTGAGCCGGCGGTACCTGGCTACATTATTGGAACTCCGCCACCATCGACGCAGTGTTTACCTCCACTGCTCCACACCACAGAGGTTGCCACCCTCCATAAGTATTCATTTGCTATAGTAAGACTACAGTAAAGGTATTTAAAGGATTTGGTGATTGTTCAATACTCTATTTGTTTATGTTAGTCAAGTCAAGGCAGGATGTGCTAGTTACTTCTGCCACCTTTGTTTGGAGCTTGAAGATTATTTTAGGAATAGACTCTAGGGATCCGAGATTTTCCAGTGATAAATCTTCCTCATTGAGTTCTTTTATGTTATATCAAGGGAACTGTCATAGTACACTCTTGATTATAGTGGGAAGACTGGATGGTCAAGTGATCCCATTCTCCTTACTGTTTGGTCAGAGCTGGCATAGAACCCTCCGGTCATTTTATACTGTATAAATCGGATTAAAAGGGATTGAAACCTCTGGTTTTGTTTGTTCAGTTGTAGCAGAGCAGGATTTGAACCCTCCGTTTTCTATTATATCTGTTTCATTCACCCAGTAAGTTAAGTTATCCCGGTTAGTATGGAGGAATACCAGTTCTGGATGAATGTTGGGGTTAATTTCTATTATATCTGTTTCATTCACCCAGTAAGTTAAGTTATCCCGGTTAGTATGGAGGAATACCAGTTATGGATGAATGCTGGGGTTAAGCTAGGTATTACGGGGAAAACTTTAGAATCTTTCATTGCTGCTAAGACTCAGGAAAGAAAAAAGGAAATTGAAAGAGAAAGACAAGAGAGACAGTTAGAAAGAGAACGAGAAGAGAGAAAGGAGAAAGAGAAAATTGAGCAAGAAGAGAAAGGGGAGAGAGAAAGAATTGAAAGAAAAAGACAAGAGAGACAGTTAGAAAGAGAGCGAGAAGAAAAAGAAGAACGTGATAGACTTGGTCGTGAAGAAAGAGCTCAAATACGTGAACAGGCTAGAGAACGTGATACACGAGCTCTAGAGAAAGAATTAGAGGAAAGAGCAAGAGCTGGAGAACATGAGGAACGAGAGAGAAAGATCGTGAAGTAGAGAAAGCTCGCCTGGAATTAGAGAATAAAAAATTAGTTTTTATCCAGCAGAAATTGAATGAGGGCATAGTGGAACATACCACTCCTTCACATATCCCCACACCAAATTTACCACCCTTCACAGAGGGGGAAGACATAACTTCTTATATTATCAGATTTGAAAATACAGCTGCCCTCTGTGAATGGCCAGTTGATTCTTGGCTACTAGGCTGGGTATGTTATTCTCAGGGACAGCTTTGAACATTTATGCAACTTTGTCACATGCTATTATTTGTGACTATAATCTGTTGAAGAAGGCAATTCTTAAGGCTTACCAGAAAACCACGAACTCTTATAGGAAGAATTTCAGGTATGCCGCATTACAATCCGGTCAGAACTTCCAGCAGTTACAGATTACTCTCTTTCGTTTGTTTGATTTTTGGATAGACAGTGCAGGAATTGATCACACTTATGAATCTATTAGAGATTTCATGGTTGCCGACCAGTTCCTGACGGCTCTGCCCCACCAGATACGAGCATTCATTAGAGAACGTAATCTGATTAAGGCTGCGGAAGTTGCTGAGGCTGCTGACTTGTATGCGGAAACCCATAATTCCTATAAGAACCTAAGGACAATGGTTCACCAGAACCAAAGGTTAAGTCTCAAGTAGCGGGAGAACATAAATCATTTATCCCAGTTTGCCATGTATGCGGTGGGAAAGGACATAAACGCCCTGATTGTCCCTCGAAAATAGTCCACAAGGTTGGTCGATGCTTCAAACACTGTAATGATCCAGCACCCTTCTGTACAGGAACTGTTATTGGTCTTAATTTATCTACGATATTGAGAGACACCGGATGCACATGTATTGTCATATCCAATAAACTGTTCCCTAATCTCAAACCTACTCATACCTCCACTATTCTTTCAGATTACTTGGGCCGTACAGACACGTTTCCCATGCGTTGTTACATCCGGTCCAAATGGTTTACAGGTTGGACTAATGCGGTACTAGCTCCCATCACAACTTGCTCTATAATAATAGGTAACGTTAAAGGTGCCATTCCTCCTTGGAAGAGCGATCTTTCGTCACCTCACATAAATGCAAGTTTTTCAGCTCAGCCTCTTCCCAAGGTAGATAAACTCCTTGTCAATTCTGTTGCGAAATCTCCCATATCTGTCCCAAGTAACGTAAAGACAAAAGCTCAGGCTTCTCCTTCTAGTGATTCTTTAATTGCCACAGATCTTATGTCCAATGATGACTATCAATTTACAGCAGACTTGCCCGTCACTTAAGGATTGCCATAGTCATGCTATAAATAATAAAGTTATCCAGGGAAGATACTCGTCACATAAGTTTGAATATCGTGACGGGATATTATATAAATCTGTGTTTAAACCTAATTCTCTTAAAGTAGATTATTCCCTCCTTGTCATTCCCGACCAATGCCGCGAGATGATTCTCCAAATGGCTCATGACCTGCCAGTGACCGAACACTGGGCCCATATCACTGGGCCGATATCTAACTTACCCCTTCTCTCCAAAATCTTTGAAAAATTAATTCATAGACAAATATATTCTTACCTCACCTCCAACAAAGTACTCAACCACTGTCAATTTGGACTCAGGCCTAATAAAAATACAAATGATGCCATTATACACATGTTAGAAATAATTTACACCGCCCTTGAGAAAAAAGAAATCCCAGTGGGAATCTTCATTGATTTACGTAAAGCTTTTGATACAGTTGACCATGATCTGTTACACTTAAAATTATCGCACTATGGTATAAGAGGACACTCCTTAAACTACCTAAAATCATACCTTAGCAACAGAAACCAATATGTGTACACAAATGGAGCTAGCTCCACCGCGCAAACTATTACCGTAGGGGTCCCACAGGGAAGTGTTCTTGGCCCACTACTCTTTCTCATTTACATTAACGACCTACCAAATGCATCTCAACTACTCAAACCCATACTTTTTGCAGATGACACTACATACGTTATCTCTCCCCAAGCCCAGACACACTAGCCAACACTGCAAATACTGAATTGCAGAAAATATCTACCTGGATGATGACCAACAAACTTACTCTCAATATTGATAAAACCTATTTTATCCAGTTTGGGAACAGAGCTGCAAACGCACCACTTAACATAATGATAAACGGGTCCCCTATCGCAAAACTCACAGAGGGAAAATTCTTAGGAATACATCTTGACAGTGGCCTCAAATTTCAGACACACATACAACAAATCTCCAAGAAAGTCTCAAAGACCGTGGGAATACTATCCAAGATACGGTACTATGTTCCACAACCAGCTCTCCTTACCCTATATCACTCACTCATTTACCCCTACCTCACCTATGGAATCTGCGCATGGGGCTCTACATCAATAACTCATCTCAGACCACTAATAACACAACAAAAGGCAGCAGTTAGAATGATAACAAATTCTCACTTCAGGCAACATACTCCACCAATATTAAAAAACCTAAACTTACTCACCATACAAGACATCCATACTTTTTACTGTGCCTATTACATACATAGAACACTCTATGCAGATATTAACCCACCACTCAAACTTCTCCTTACTAATTTTAACAGGACACATGACCATAACACTAGACACAGATCACTCCTCGATGTTCCCCGTCTCCACCTAAAACTATGTAAAAACTCAATGCACATAAAAGGCACGAAAATTTGGAATTCATTACCTGTCATTGCCAAAGAAACCCTACCTGTACCCCAATTCAAAACGATGCTAAAAAACCACCTTCTCACCCAAAGATAATTGCTCCATATCAACCATTCCCAGCAAAGAAGAATAATCACTTAACGTAAAACCTGACTTTAAAGTCAATGTAATGTATGAATGAACGAATGAATGAATGTAAAACCTGTTATGAATAATACTTACTTAGCTAATTATTCCCACAACACTTATATTATAATGACCACGTAAACTAACTGCAATGCAATTAATTGTTATAAATTGTTATCTCACTCAATTAGTTGCATTGCTCCAATAAATTACTACAATTAATTGATATGTTCAACTTATATTCAAACTTTAAAACTTAGATATGCAACTTTACTTATTGCTGGTAGACAGCAACCACCCAGGGAGGTACTACCGTCTTGCCAGGTGACTGTGAAACAGAAACCTGAAACTGTTTTACATGATGGTAGGATTGCTGGTGTCTTTTTTCTGTCTCATAAACACGCTGGATAAAAGGTATATCTAGCTACTTCTACTTACACTTTAGGTCACACTACACTGGCATACACATGCATATATATATACATACACACATCTAGGTTTTTCTTCTTTTTCTTAATAGCTCTTGTTCTTTATATTTTCTCTATTGTCCATGGGGAAGTGGAAAAGAATCTCTCCTCCGTAAGCAATGCGTGTCGTATGAGGCGACTAAGATGCCGGGAGCAATGGGCTAGTAACCCCTTCTCCTGTACAAATCTACTAAAAAAGAGAAGAAGAAAACTTTATAAAACTGGGTTGTCTGAATGTGCGTGGATGTAGTGTGGATGATAAGAAAGAGATGATTGCCGATGTTATGAATGAAAAGAAGTTGGATGTCCTGGCCTAAGCGAAACAAAGCTGAAGGGGTAGGCGAGTTTCAGTGGGGAGAAATAAATGGGATTAAGTCAGGAGTATCTGAGAGAGTTAGAGCTAAGGAAGGGGTAGCAATAATGTTGAAGGATCAGTTATGGAAGGAAAAGAGGGAATATGAATGTGTAAATTCAAGGATTATGTGGATTAAAATAAGGGTCGATGCGAAAGAGGGTCATAATAAGCGTGTATGCACCTGGAGAAGAGAGGAGTGTAGAGGAGAGAGAGAGATTTTGGGAGATGTTAAGCGAATGTATAGGAACTTTTGAACCAAATGAGAGAGTAATTGTGGTAGGGGACCTAAATGCTAAAGTGGGAGAAACATGCAGAGAGGGTGTAGTAGGTAAGTTTTGGGTGCCAGGTGTAAATGATAATGGGAGCCCTTTGATTGAACTTTGTATAGAAAGGGGTTTAGTTATAGGTAATACATATTTTAAGAAAAAGAGGATAAATAAGTATACAAGATATGATGTAGGGCGTAATGACAGTAGTTTGTTGGACTATGTATTGGTAGATAAAAGACTGTTGAGTAGACTTCAGAATGTACATGTTTATAGAGGGGCCACAGATATATCAGATCACTTTTTAGTTATAGCTACAGTGGGAGTAAAAGGTAGATGGGATACAAGGAAAATAGAAGCAGTAAGTAAGAGAGAGGTGAAGGTTTATAAACTAAAAGAGGAGGCAGTTAGGGTAAGATATAAACAACTATTGGAGGATAGAAGGGCTAGTGAGAGCGTAGGCAATGGGGTCGAAGATGTATGGGGTAGATTTAAAAATGTAGTGTTAGAGTGTTCAGCAGAAGTTTGTGGTTACAGGCGAGTGGGTGCGGGAGGGAAGAGGAGCGATTGGTGGAATGATGATGTAAAGAGAGTAGTAAGGGAGAAAAGTTAGCATATGAGAGGTTTTTACAAAGTAGAAGTGATGCAAGGAGGGAAGAGTATATAGAGAGAAAAAGAGTTGGTTGAAGCAATGAAAAAGAGAGCAGATGAGAGAGTGGGTGAGATGTTATCAGCAAATTTTGTTGAAAATAAGAAAAAGTTTTGGAATGAGATTAATAAGTTGAGGAAGCCTAGAAAACAAATGGATTTGACAGTTAAAAATAGGAGAGGAGAGTTATTAAATGGAGAGTTAGAGGTATCGGGAAGATGGAGAGAATATTTTGAGGAGTTGTTAAATGTTGATGAAGACAGGAAGCTGTGATTTCGTGTGTAGGGCAAGGAGGAATAACATCTTGTAGGAGTGTGGAAGAGCCAGTTGTGGGTGTAGGGAAGTTCGTGAGGCAGTGAGTAGAATGAAAGGGGTAAGGCAGCTGGGATTGATGGGATAAAGATAGAAATGTTAAAAGCAGGTGGGGATATAGTTTTGGAGTGGTTGGTGCTATTATTTAATAAATGTATGGAAGAGGGTAAGGTACCTAGGGATTGGCAGAGAGCGTGTATTGTTCCTTTGTATAAAGGCAAAGGGGACAAAAGAGAGTGCAAAAATTATAGGGGAATAAGTCTGTTGAGTGTACCTGGTAAAGTGTATGGTAGAGTTATTATTGAAAGAATTAAGAGTAAGACAAAAAGCAGGATAGCAGATGAACAAGGGGGCTTTAGGAAAGGTAGGGGTGTGTAGACCAAGTGTTTACAGTGAAACATATAGGTGAACAGTATTTGGATAAGGGTAAAGATGTTTTTGTGGCATTTATGGATTTGGAAAAGGCGTATGATAGTGTAGATAGGGGGGCAATGTGGCAGATGTTGCAGGTGTATGGAATAGGAGGAAGGTTACTGAAATCAGTGAAGAGTTTTTATGAGGATAGTGAGGCTCAGGTTAGAGTGTGTAGGAGGGAAGGGGACTATTTCCCAGTAAAAGTGGGCCTTAGACAAGGATGTGTGATGTCACCGTGGTTGTTCAATATATTTATAGATGGGGTTGTAAGAGAAGTGAATGCGAGGGTCTTGGCAAGAGGTGTTGGGCTAAAAGATAAAGAAGCAAATACAAAGTGGGAGTTGTCAAAGTTGCTTTTTGCTGATGTCACTGTGCTTTTGGGAGATTCTGAAGAGAAGTTGCAGAGGTTGGTGGATGAATTTGGTACGGTGTGTAAAAGAAGAAAATTGAAAGTGAATATAGGAAAGAGTAAGGTGATGAGGATAACAAAAGATTGGATATCAGATTGGAGGGAGAGAGTATGGAGGAGGTGAATGTATTCAGATATTTGGGAGTGGACATGTCGGCGGATGGGTCTATGAAGGATGAGGTGAATCATAGAATTGATGAGGGAAAAGGGTGAGTGGAGCACTTCGAGTCTGTAGAGACAAAGAACCTTGTCCATGGAAGTAAAGAGGGGAATGTATGAGAGTATAGTTATACCAACGCTCTTATATGGGTGTGAAGCATGGGTGATGAATGTTGCAACGAGGAGAAGGCTGGAGGCAGTGGAGATGTCATGTCTGAGGTCAATGTGTGGTGTGAATATAATGCAGAGAATTCGGAGTTTTGGAAATTAGGAGGAGGTGCGGGATTACCAAAACGATTGTCCAGAGAGCTGAGGAGGGGTTGCTGAGGTGGTTTGGACATGTAGAGAGAATGGAACGAGACAGAGTGACTTCGAGTGTATAAATCTGTAGTGGAGGGAAGGCGGGGTAGGGGTCGGCCTAGGAAAGGTTGGAGGGAGGGGTAAAGGAAGTTTTGTGTGCGAGGGCTTGGATTTCCAGCAAGCATGTGTGAGCGTATTTGATAGGAGTGAATGGAGGCATATGGTTTTAATACTTGACGTGCTGTTGGAGTGTGAGCAAAGTAACATTTATGAAGGGATTCAGGGAAACCGGCAGGCCGGACTTGAGTTCTGGAGATGGGAAGTACAGTGCCGGCACTCTGAAGGAGGGGTGTTAATGTTGCAGTTTTATAACTGTAGTGTAAAGCACCCCTCTGGCAAGACAGTGATGGAGTGAATGATGATGAAAGTTTTTCTTTTTCGGGCCACCCTGCCTTGGTGGGAATCGGCCGATGTGTTAATAATAATAATAAAAAAAAATATTATTGCTTTAATTTGTTTAATCTGATTCAATTAATTTTATAATGAAGACAAAAGTACAAAACTATGTTCAAATTTCATAGCTTAAATACTCACCTTTACTCATTGTATACTATCTACAAAAAATCTTACAATCTAGTTTTAAGTTAATTTTAAGTCTGCCCAAAATGCCCTGCATACTAGGGACTTTTGGCATGTACACCTCATGTAATCTCAATAACCAAATGTAATTCTTTGTATCATGTCCAAATAAAAATTATTATTATTATTATTATTATTATTATCGTAAGACGTGGCATAAAATCAGACTGACGTATTTCTGGCCACATATGTACACGCAGGTGTCTAAGAAGTATGGGTCGTGCAACAGGTGTAAATGGCTTACTACACCTAATACCCACGATCCTGCTTCCGGTACTTCCGAGCCTATAAATTCCCTCCACCGGAAACGAGATACCCATAACTTAAATTCTATTTACTGGGGAAAGAATTCATTCTAGAAACAGATCATAAACCATTGGTATACCTAGAAACTTTTAAGGGAACCAACAGTCGCCTCTTGAGGTGGACATTGGCACTCCAGGCTTTTAAGTTTCATATTGTGTATATCAGTGGTTCATCTAATTATTTCTCTGACTGGTTAAGTCGTGACAGTCAGTAGAATATTTCATTTTATGCGACTTTCATTTTTTTTTGAGACTTTTACCTCATAATTTCTACTTCTATTCCTTGACTAGCAGTCTTGGTATGTGGGAGTGTGAGGGAAATGTCCATAGATAGGAGTAATGCAAGTGTGAAGGTATGTATAGTGATAGTTGAATGGTAGTCTGCTTGTTGAGGTGGGGCGAGTGTCTAGCTCCCTCTATCCCCCCCCCCTTTTTTTCACCCAGTGAGAGGTGTAATGCTAGGCTCCGGCCACAGGTTAAATCACTCGACTGACCACGCTCTAACTCACTGTAAGTACTTCACAGCTGCTCTTATCTTAATTATTTTATGTTAAAGAGCTTCACTCTTTGTTTTGAGCTTCACTCATTTTAGCAACACTACATTCTGCTCTGCCCTGCCTTGGCTTTTGGTAAAGTTATTTGTTACAGTTTCACCATTTCTTTTAAAGGCCTTATGCCTACTATGTGAATAAATACTAGTGGTGAGTAATTGTCTTTTGGTTTCTCCCACAGTCCTCTGTTTCCGCAAGGATCATCGGATTCAAGTCTGAGTGGGGGGCCGGCGTACTCACCAAGTGAGAATCAGTCTTTACCACCAATTCTTCACTACGCCAGTAGTTCCTAAGTCTACACTCTAGAAACCCCAGGCATCTGTACTTTACCAGGGGACAACCTTCACCTGAGTCCCTGATACTTCGTTTGTGACATTATTGTGGATTTTTTGGAAATATCCGTCAACAGAGTGGGAGTTAACCTTCATCGATGCACCAACAACACGGAGTCTAATATCGATTCATAGCTACAGTGTTAACAAGATCAACACTTAGTCATCTACGTCCATCTGTAAATACCTAGCTTTGGATCAGTTATATATTTTTGTTTTCATTTTTCTTAAGATAGGATTATTATAGTCATATTTACATATTTATTATTTACATTTCTTTCTATTAAAATATAAGTGTTTATTGTTATTATTGTCTTTTTCTATTATACTTTTCCTAAGAAGATTGGCTAATATCTCACCCTATCTTCCTCTTCATTCAGTTTATAAAACTCAACCTTTCTCTTACTTGCTGATGCCATTCTCCTTGAAGCTCGTTTACCTTTTTCTTCCACTGTAGTTACAACTACAAAATGTTCTGATATATATGTTGCCCCTCTATAATCATACACATACAGAAGTATACCCATCAACATTTTATCAACTAATACATAATCTAACTCTCTACTGTCATTATTTCATATTTCAGATCTCAAATACCTATTAATCCTTTTTTACTTAAAATATGTATTACCTATTATCAAACGTCTTTCTCTAAAAGTACAATCAAAGGACCCTATTAATATTTATCCCTGGCACCCTGAGCCCTCTACAACTGTTTCTCCCAGTATAGCAATCAGGACCCTTACCTAAGTAACTCTCTCACTGATTTATATTTCCTACACACTCGCTCTACACTTCCAAAAATCCCTCACTATCTTCCCCCTACACTCCTCTGTTTTCCACTTAAATAAACGCTTATTATAACCCATTTTTCGTATCCCTCCCTTATTTTATTCTATATAATTCTTGAATTCATGTATTTATATTCCCTTTTTCTTGCCATCCCTCCCTTATTTTATTCTATATAATTCTTGAATTCATGTATTTATATTCCCTTTTTCTTGCCATCACTGATCTTTCAACATTATTCATAATCTTTCTTTAACTCTAACTCTCTTAGATACACCTGACCAAATCACAATTATTTCTACCCACTGAAACTCACCTATCCCTTTCAGCTTTGTTTCGACTAGAGCCACAACATCCAGCTTTTTTTTCATTAATAACTTTGGACATCATCTCTTTCTCATCGTCTGCACTACATCCATGCATGTACAAACATCCCATCTTTATCAAGTTTTTCTTCTTACGTGTGTAGTAATTTATTATTATTATTATTATTATTATTATTACTAATTATTATTATTATTATTATTATTAGTAGTAGTAGTATTAGTAGTAGTATTGTTGTTGTTGTTATTATTATTTTTAATATTATTCTCGAAGTACTTATTATTCTCATTATAATTTGTTTAATTATTATGAAAAAATAATTATACCAACATTGCAATTAACAATATTTTATAATATATGTTTAATGAAAACAAAAGTAATTTATTGCTAATAAAATAATAATAAGAAGAATAATTATAAGAAGAAGAAGAATAACAACAACAAGCAGTAATTGCTATAATTGTTATTCTTTTTAAACAAAAGCTTCTCTTACTACCATTAAATTGAAGAGTAGTATTACTTTTGAGAACATTTTTTCTTCCTCTTCTACTTTATCATTATTTTCTTCTTCTTCTTCTTCTTTGTATTATTATTATTATTATTATTATTATTATTATTAGTAGTAGTAGTAGTAGTAGTAGTAGTGTTGTTGTTGATATTGTTGTTAATATTAATCTCGAAGTACTTATTATTCTCTTTAAATAACTTGGTTAATTAATAAAAAATTAGTACCAAGATATTTAAATATTTATAATTTAGGTTCTGAATCAAAAGGGAATTATGCTTATCAAAATAATAATAAGTTTTAAAGAAGAGAATACAACACCAATTACCAGGAATTGCTATAATGTTATTGTTTTAGTGACAAACTTCTGTTATACAGTGGAACCTCGACTTACGAGTTTAATCCGAGGTTCTAAACCTGCTCGTATTCCATTCCAATTTTCCTCATTAAAATTAATTGAAATGACATTAATCCGTTCCAGCAGAATCCCTGCTCACTTTGTGCACATTAAATGAGGTATGTGAGTTTGTGTGATTAACTGACTCACTCACTCACTCACTCACTGAATGACTTACTGAATGACTTACTGACTTGACTGAAGGACTTTCTGACTTCAATGAATGACTTACTGACTTGACTGATCGAATTACTGACTTAGCTGACTGACTTACTGATTTGACTGAATAGCTTACTGACTTAACTGACCTACTTGACAGAATGACTTACCGAGTTGACTGACTGACTTACTGACTTGACTTACTGACTTAACTGACTGACTTAATGACTAACTTACTGACCTGACTGACTGACTTACTGACTTGACTTACTGAATTAACTGACTGACTTACTGAATGACTTAAAGTTAGACTTTTTCAATGAAAATGACCCTGAAACGATGGCTAGAGCAGCTGTTGCCTTACCGTCAGTTGTGTAATGTACTGCAGGGTAAAATAGAACAGAAATCCATTACATAATGTATGCACACTCCAGTACAACCATCGACTTCAGTACCAGAACCTCTAGCATCCACCTCAGCCCAGTAGGGCCACAGCATAACTCTCCACTCTCCTCACAATCATCCACAAACACCAGCACCCACAATTCAAGGTAAGAAATACTATTATTTTTGTTGCAGTTATAGTCTTAAGCAATAAAAACAACATAATGCATCACGACAATGAACTACAGTAATATATTCACTTTTATTTTTGTAAGATCTGGAGGTCTTAAAAAAAAGTTGTTTGAGGGGGAAGCTCACATCCTGAATTTTTGCTCGTATCCAGAAACAAAAAATCGACAATGGAAAAATAGGCAAAGGAAAAGTGTAAACTTGGATGTGTCTATGGTGTGGAGAGAACCGAAAAAACACCACAACGATTGTTATTTGTTTATGGTGAATGCGAAAGATTTCAGTCGATACAAGAAAGTCAACTGGGAATATTCTGATTCGTAGTCACCAAGGAGACTGTGCCACACAGTGAAGATGTTCCCATACCAGTGTTTACAACACTGCCTGACCTTCCATTGTCAGATGTTGAAGCAACTTAGGGTTTAGGATGTAACACAGGTGATAGCAGTGGAAGTGAATATGAAATCATCATTTCAACACTCCAGCAGTTCTCCCAAGAACTCAATTATCTGATTCGTGATCTCAGTCTGTTAAAGCATCTGACTTTTAGCATCCAGAGTAAACTAAAAGAACTGTCTACAACTATAAATTAAAATAACATTTTATCGGACAATTTTATTTTAGAACTTGTATACTGCAATAACATCCCTGGACTTCTAATTCTGAATATCGACCAGGAGATTGGCGGATGTTTATAGACAGCTCCATTAGAAGCTACAAATGTGTCTTATTGAACAATGGTAACCAATATGTATCTCTTCCAATTGCTCGCTCAGTAAAATTAAAAGAAACGAAAATATCAGAGAAAGTCTTGCTGAAGCTTCGCTGTTATGAGCACAAGTTGTCTATTTGTGTTAAACTGAAGATGTATTACATGGTCTGACTTTTGAATAATCTATAAAAAAAATCAATGTGATTGTAAGTTAGTCCCGCTCCATCAATATAGTTTTCACATCTTCTATGTTTTTAATGGGATAATAAATTTATCAAAAACTAGAGCCAATCAAACAAAACTGTTGACATATTCGGAACCAGCACCACAAACATACCATAAAATCGGTGTTATTATTATTATTATTATTATTATTATTATTATTGTTATTATTTTTTTTTTTTATTAACACATCGGCCGATTCCCACCAAGGCAGGGTGGCCCGAAAAAGAAAACTTTCATCATCATTCACTCCATCACTGTCTTGCCAGAGGGGTGCTTTACACTACAGTTATAAAACTGCAACATTAACACCCCTCCTTCAGAGTGCCGGCACTGTACTTCCCATCTCCAGAACTCAAGTCCGGCCTGCCGGTTTCCCTGAATCCCTTCATAAATGTTACTTTGCTCACACTCCAACAGCACGTCAAGTATTAAAAACCATATGCCTCCATTCACTCCTATCAAATACGCTCACACATGCTTGCTGGAAGTCCAAGCCCCTCGCACACAAAACTTCCTTTACCCCCTCCCTCCCACCTTTCCTAGGCCTACCCCTACCCCGCCTTCCCTCCACTACAGATTTATACACTCTCGAAGTCACTCTGTCTCGTTCCATTCTCTCTACATGTCCAAACCACCTCAACAACCCCTCCTAAGCTCTCTGGACAATCGTTTTGGTAATCCCACACCTCCTCCTAATTTCCAAACTCCGAATTCTTTGCATTATATTCACACCACACATTGACCTCAGACATGACATCTCCACTGCCTCCAGCCTTCTCCTCGTTGCAACATTCATCACCCATGCTTCACACCCATATAAGAGCGTTGGTATAACTATACTCTCATACATTCCCTCTTTACTTCCATGGACAAGGTTCTTTGTCTCCACAGACTCCAAGTGCTCCACTCACCCTTTTCCCTCATCAATTCTATGATTCACCTCATCCTTCATAGACCCATCTGTTGACATGTCCACTCCCAAATATCTGAATACATTCACCTCCTCCATACTCTCTCCCTCCAATCTGATATCCAATCTTTCGTCACCTATTCTTTTTGTTATCCTCATCACCTTACTCTTTCCTATATTCACTTTCAATTTTCTTCTTTTACACACCCTACCAAATTCATCCACCAACCTCTGCAACTTCTCTTCAGAATCTCCCAAAAGCACAGTGTCATCAGCAAAAAGCAACTGTGACAATTCCTACTTTGTATTTGCTTCTTTATCTTTTAGCCCAACACCTCTTGCCAAGACCCTCGCATTCACTTCTCTTACAACCCCATCTATAAATATATTGAACAACCACGGTGACATCATACATCCTTGTCTAAGGCCCACTTTTACTGGGAAATAGTCCCCTTCCCTCCTACACACTCTAACCTGAGCCTCACTATCCTCATAAAAACTCTTCACTGCTTTCAGTAACCTTCCTCCTATTCCATACACCTGCAACATCTGCCACATTGCCTCCCTATCTACCCTATCATACGCCTTTTCCAAATCCATAAATGCCACAAAAACATCTTTACCCTTATCCAAATACTGATCTACACACCCCCTACCTTTCCTAAAGCCCCCTTGTTCATCTGCTATCCTGCTTTCTGTCTTACTCTTAATTCTTTCAATAATAACTCTACCATACACTTTACCAGGTACACTCAACAGACTTATTCCCCTATAATTTTTGCACTCTCTTTTGTCCCCTTTGCCTTTATACAAAGGAACAATACACGCTCTCTGCCAATCCCTAGGTACCTTACCCTCTTCCATACATTTATTAAATAATAGCACCAACCACTCCAAAACTATATCCCCACCTGCTTTTAACATTTCTATCTTTATCCCATCAATCCCAGCTGCCTTACCCCCTTTCATTCTACCCACTGCCTCACGAACTTCCCCTACACCCACAACTGGCTCTTCCACACTCCTACAAGATGTTATTCCTCCTTGCCCTACACACGAAATCACAGCTTCCCTGTCTTCAACATTTAACAACCCCTCAAAATATTCTCTCCATCTTCCCGATACCTCTAACTCTCCATTTAATAACTCTCCTCTCCTATTTTTAACTGTCAAATCCATTTGTTCTCTAGGCTTCCTCAACTTATTAATCTCATTCCAAAACTTTTTCTTATTTTCAACAAAATTTGCTGATAACATCTCACCCACTCTCTCATCTGCTCTCTTTTTACATTGCTTCACCACTCTTTTAACCTCTCTTTTTCTCTCCATATACTCTTCCCTCCTTGCATCACTTCTACTTTGTAAAAACCTCTCATATGCTAACTTTTTCTCCCTTACTACTCTCTTTACATCATCATTCCACCAATCGCTCCTCCCTCCCGCACCCACTCGCCTGTAACCACAAACTTCTGCTGAACACTCTAACACTACATTTTTAAATCTACCCCATACATCTTCGACCCCATTGCCTACACTCTCACTAGCCCATCTATCCTCCAATAGTTGTTTATATCTTACCCTAACTGCCTCCTCTTTTAGTTTATAAACCTTCACCTCTCTCTTACTTACTGATTCTATTTTCCTTGTATCCTATCTACCTTTTACTCCCACTGTAGCTATAACTAAAAAGTGATCTGATATATCTGTGGCCCCTCTATAAACATGTACATCCTGAAGTCTACTCAACAGTCTTTTATCCACCAATACATAGTCCAACAAACTACTGTCATTACGCCCTACATCATATCTTGTATACTTATTTATCCTCTTTTTCTTAAAATATGTATTACCTATAACTAAACCCCTTTCTATACAAAGTTCAATCAAAGGGCTCCCATTATCATTTACACCTGGCACCCAAAACTTACCTACTACACCCTCTCTGCATGTTTCTCCCACTTTAGCATTTAGGTCCCCTACCACAATTACTCTCTCATTTGGTTCAAAAGTTCCTATACATTCGCTTAACATCTCACAAAATCTCTCTCTCTCCTCTACACTCCTCTCTTCTCCAGGAGCATACACGCTTATTATGGCCCACTTTTCGCATCCGACCCTTATTTTAATCCACATAATCCTTGAATTTACACATTCATATTCCCTCTTTTCCTTCCATAACTGATCCTTCAACATTATTGCTACCCCTTCCTTAGCTCTAACTCTCTCAGATACTCCTGACTTAATCCCATTTATTTCTCCCCACTGAAACTCGCCTACCCCCTTCAGCTTTGTTTCGCTTAGGGCCAGGACATCCAACTTCTTTTCATTCATAACATCGGCAATCATCTCTTTCTTATCATCCGCACTACATCCACGCACATTCAGACAACCAAGTTTTATAAAGTTTTTCTTCTTCTCTTTTTTAGTAGATTTGTACAGGAGAAGGGGTTACTAGCCCATTGCTCCCGGCATCTTAGTCGCCTCATACGACACGCATTGCTTACAGAGGAAAGATTCTTTTCCACTTCCCCATGGACAATAGAGAAAATAAAAAGAACAAGAGCTATTAAGAAAAAGAAGAAAAACATAGATGTGTGTATGTATATATATGCATGTGTATTATTATTATTATTATTATAAATAATATTGTTATTATTATTATTATTATTATTGATGTTATTGTTATTATTATTATAACTTTTTATTCTTATTCTTATTATTATTTTTATTTTTCTTATTCATATTCATATTCATATTATTACTATTATTATTATTATTATTATTATTATTATTATTATTATTATATTGGTAGTTCTAGTAGCAGTTGTTGTAAAATCATTTTTATTATCATTATAAATTTTGTCATTGATTTGAATGCATATACTTTTGTTATGTAAAGATTTAAATGATTGTACTTTCATAAAAACTTAATAACCACAAAACAAGACAGAGCCACGTGTTCCGAAAATCCACGAAAAGTTGCAGATTTTCTAAGAAATATACAATCACCATTCATACTCCAACAATCACCATTCATACTCCAACAATCACCATTCATACTCCAACAATCACCATTCATACTCCAACAATCACCATTCCTACTCCAACAATCACCATTCCTACTCCAACAATAATCATTCATACTCCAACAATCACCATTCATACTCCAACAATCATCATGCATACTCCAACAATCACCATTCATACTCCAACAATAATCATTCATAGTCTAACAATCACCAAATTCATACTCCAACAATCACCATTCATACTCCAACAATACACCATTCATATCCAACAATCACCATTCATACTCCAACAATCACCATTCATACTCCAAAAATACACCATTCATATCCAACAATCATCATTCATACTCCAACAATACCATTCATACTCCAACAATCACCATCATATCCAACAATCAATTTCATACTCCAACAATCACCATTCATAGTCCAACAATCACCATTCATACTCCAACAATCAACATTCATATCCAACAATCACCATTCATACTCAACAATCAAATTTCATACTCCAACAATCACCATTCATAATCCAACAATCACCATTCATACTCCAACAATCATCATTCATAATCCAACAATCACCATTCATACTATAACAATCACCATTCATACTCCAACAATCACCATTCATACTCCAACAATCACCATTCATACTCCAACAATCACCATTCATACTCTAACAATCACCATTCATACTACAACAATCACCATTCATACTCCAACAATCACCATTCATACTCTAACAATCACCATTCATACTCCAACAATAACCATTCATAGTCCAACAATCACCATTCATACTCCAACAATCACCATTCATACTCCAACAATTACCATTCATACTCCAACAATCACCATTCATACTCCAACAATCACCATCCATACTCCAACAAACAATATTCATACTAAAACAATCACATTCATACTTTCCAACAATCACCATCCATACTCCAACAACAATATTCATACTAAAACAATCACAATTCATACTTCAACAATCACTATTCATACTCCAACAATCACCATTCATACATCAACAATCACCATTCATACTTAAACAATCACCATTCATAGTCCAACAATGACCATTCATACTCCAACAATAACCATTCATACTCCAACAATCACATCATACTCCAACAATCACCATTCATACTCCAACAATAATCATTCATAGTCTAACAATCACCATTCATACTCCAACAATCACCATTCATACTCCAACAATAACCATTCCTAGTCCAACAATCACCATTCATACTCCAACAATCACCATTCATAGTCCAACAATCATTATTCATACTCCAACAATCACCATTCATACTCCAACAATCACCATTCATACTCCAACAATCACCATTCATACTCCAACAATCACCATTCATACTCCAACAATCACCATTCATACTCCAACAATCATCATTCATACTCCAACAATCACCATTCATACTCAACAATCACCATTCATACTCCAACAATCACC
The DNA here is from genome assembly GCA_009830355.1 of Cherax destructor. Classification (NCBI taxonomy): domain Eukaryota; kingdom Metazoa; phylum Arthropoda; class Malacostraca; order Decapoda; family Parastacidae; genus Cherax; species Cherax destructor. The sequence continues at coordinate 53,391 of WNWK01011537.1, forward strand.
ATTCATACTCCAACAATCACCATTCATACTCCAACAATAACCATTCATACTCCAACAATCACCATTCATACTCCAACAATAACCATTCATACTCCAACAATCACCATTCATACTCCAACAATCACCATTCATACTCCAACAATCACCATTCATACTCCAACAATCACTATTCATACTCCAACAATCACCATTCATACTCCAACAATAACCATTCATAGTCCAACAATCACCATTTATACTCCAACAATAACTATTCATAGTCCAACAATCACCATGCATACTCCAACAATCAAATTTCATACTCCAACAATCACCATTCATAATCCAATAATCACCATTCATACTCCAACAATCACCATTCATACTCCAACAATCACTATTCATACTCCAACAATAACCATTCATACTCCAACAATAACCATTCATACTCCAACAATCACCATTCATACTCCAACAATCACCATTCATTCTCCAACAAAAGAAAACACTAAGCAACATGACGGAAAGTATCAGGTATTATTAAAGTAAACTTATACATAAGACCATATAAGACACCAGGTAAACAACTGTTGTGGAAGATGGAAGGATCCTGACACTTAACACTGACGATTTATAAAATGAGATTTCTGGATACACACACACACACACCCGTAGCTCGAGCGCTAGCCCACTCAGCTCACACACTGAGGTCCGGAGATCGAATCTCTTCCGGTACGGCTGGAAAAAATTAGGTACGTGTTTCCATAAGACACCTGCGGTCCTGTTCACCCATCAGTGTAAAATGGGTATCTGGGTGTTAGTCGACTGGTGTGGGGCGCATCCTGGGACAAAACTGACCGAATTTTTCCGAAATGCTCTGCATAACAAGCGGCTTTCTATATAATAGTATATCATATATGTCTGCTAGGCCTATATACACTGTACATGTACTTGTAGTAAATAAAGATATTATATTATATTATTATTATATTATACACACTCACACTGTGTGTTGTGTATGTGTGTGTGACACACACGCGCGTGCGCGAAAAAAACAACAACCATACCACTGGTGGGGATTGGACCCAAGGTTAGAGAGTCGTGAAACTCCAATTAGGTGAGTACACACACACACACACACACACACACACACACACACACACACACACACATACATACACACACACACACACTAACTGGGAGACTGGCAAACCTAAGATTAGCGTTCCGTTACCTTAACAAGGAATCGTTCAAGACACTGTACACCGTGTACGTCAGGCCCATACTAGAATATGCAGCACCAGTCTGGAACCCACACCTGGTCAAGCACGTAAACAAACTAGAGAAAGTGCAAAGGTTTGCGACAAGGTTAGTTCCACAACTCAGGGGTCTGTCCTATGAAGAAAGGTTGAGGGAAATAGGACTAACAACACTGAAGGAAAGAAGGGTCAGAGGAGACATGATAACGACCTACAAAATACTGCGGGGAATCGACAAGGTAGAGAGTGACAGGATGTTCCAGAGAGAGAACACAGAAAAAAGGGGACACAACTGGAAGCTGAAGACTCAGATGAGTCAAAGGGATGTTAGGAAGCATTTCTTCAGCCACAGAGTAGTCAGGAAGTGGAATAGTCTAGAGAAAGATATAGTGGAGGCAGGAACCATACATAGTTTTAAGACAAGGTATGGTAAAGCTCATGGAGCAGGGAGAGCAGAGACCCAGTAGCGGAGAGCAAAGAGGCGGGGCCAGGAGCTGAGTCTCGACCCCTGCAACCACAATTAGGTGAGTACACACACACATCTCTCTCACACACACACACACACACACACACACACACACGCCCCGGTGGCTAAAGCTCTCGCTTCACGCACGGAGGGCTCGGGTTCGATTCCCGACGGGGCAAAAACATTTCGAAGTGTTTCCTTGCACACACTCACACACATACAACAGGCCTAGTGTCTAATCGACATGTGCCTAGGACAAAATAGTAACTAACAGTAGGGACACCGCGTGCACGAGTCACAACTTTAGTGCTCCGCGAATATAAGTGTTTTTGAGAGCTACTTAAGGATACTGCAGGGGTTATCAAGTGTCTCAGGGTAGTGAACAACTCTTGAAGCGATTTACGAGTTTCCCTGAGCTACGTAAGTGTGGGGAGAGCCATAATTTTATAAGTGAACTAGAAAGTGATATCTGGTGCGGGGTCAGTGGGGGCAGGCCTAGTGTGCGCCAGGCGACGCTGCCACATGTGTCACCCAAGACATTAAAGTGAAATAAATATGTGACAAGTGAAAGAAATACAGTGAATAGGTTACATTATATATCGACAAGAAACGAAAGTGGATATACGCCATTACATCGCATTGTGTTGGCCAATCTACAGGCTACTACAGTCTGCTACAGGCTGCATCGCAAGTATCTCATCTATGCGTGAATTTCGGGGAGTCAGATGTGAGTTCCAATTACCTAACTGCTAAGCTGTTTGTGAACGGTCAACTCTCATAGTAAGATAAGGAATAGAATATCAATTACTCGGTAACAAGTAGCAATTGTTAATTTCTAGTAGAAAAGGTCGAGCAGACAGGTGAAGCATAGAATACATTAACTGGTGAGTCAGGTCAGGCTATACACCATAACAAATAATTTCACCACTACTTTTCACACACATATAGTTCCACACACACACACACACACACACACACACACACACACACACACACAACACACACACACACACACACACAAACACACACACAAACACACACACACACACACACACACACACACATACACACACATCACCGGACATAATAGCTCTCACAGAAACCAAGATTATTGATCTTCCTTTTATCTTATACATAGCACTGAGTTAATTTGTTCATTTATTAATAAGATATTCCCAGTAGGAGAGGGGTACCTTATAGTACTGCTGTGTTAATTTAATGTTTTATCGTGCCGCTTTATTTTTGGATTAGATCTTAAAAGCGAGTTTGTTTTGACTTGAAACATACAACACTGAAGTTCATTAAATCGAGTTTCCTATTGAAATTGCCCAGTGTTACTTCTTCAAGCAGGCACTGAACAGGCACCTGAAGTCGGTACCTGACCAGCCAGGCTGTGGTTCGAGGCCAAGGCAAGAGTATGATGAGAGTAATAGAGCGATGATTGACACACTGGCCGAAGTGGCCAGAAGGGCTCGTGCGAGCAGGGCGAAGCTACTGATCATGGGTGACTTCAACCATAAGGAAATCGATTGGGAGAGCTTAGAGCCACATGGGGGCCAAGAAACGTGGAGGACTAAGATGCTGGAGGCAGTACTGAAAAATCTCATGTACCAACACGTAAGGGACACTACCAGAGAGAGAGGAGAGGACGAACCAGCGAGACTGGACCTAGTATTCACCCTTAGTAGTTCAGATATTGAGGACATCACACATGAAAGCCCCCTCGGGGCCAGTGATCATATGGTTCTAAGCTTCGAATATATTGTAGAGTTACATGTGGAGGGTGAAGCAGGAAGGGTTGCACGAATGAAGCCAAACTACAAGAAAGGTGACTACGTGGGCATGAGGAACTTCCTGCACGGAGTTCAGTGGGACAGAGAGCTGGCAGGGAAGTCAGTAGACGAGATGATGGAATATATGACAACAATTTACAAGGAAGCTGAGGAGAGGTTTATACCCAAGGGTAACAGGAGAAGCGAAAAAGCCAGGATGAGCCCATGGTTCACACAAAGGTGCAGGGAAGCCAAAACCAAGTGTACAATGGAATGGAAGAGGTACAGAAGGCAAAGGACACAGGAGAATAAGGAGAGCAGTCGTAGGGCAAGAAATGAATATGCACAGGTCAGAAGGGAGGCCCAAAGACAGTACGAGAATGACATAGCAGCGAAAGCCAAATCTGACCCAAAGCTGCTGTACAGCCACATCAGGAGGAGGACAACAGTCAAGGACCAGGTGATCAGGCTGAGGAAGGAAGGAGGGAAGGTCACAAGAAATGACCGCGAAGTGTGTGAGGAGCTCAATATGAGATTCAAAGAGGTGTTCACAGAGGAGATAGAAAGGCCTCCAGAAAGGCGTAGAGGTAGGGTACACCATCAGGTGCTGGACACAATACACACAACTGAGAAGGAAGTGAAGAGGCTGCTAAGCGAGCTAGATACCTCAAAGGCGATTGGGCCGGATAACATCTCTCCATGGGTCCTGAGAGAGGGAGCAGAGGAGCTATGTGTACCCCTAACAACAATCTTCAACACATCTATCGAAACAGGGCGACTACCTGAGGTATGGAAGAAAGCAAATGTAGTTCAAATTTTAAAAAAAAAGAGACAGGAATGTAGCACTAAACTACAGACCAGTGTCACTGACATGTATAGTATGCAAGGTCATGGAGAAGATAGTCAGGAGAAGAGTGGTGGAGCACCTAGAAAGGAATGAGCTTATCAACGACGGCCAACACGGTTTCAGGGACGGGAAATCCTGTGTCACAACCCTACTGGAGTTCTACGACAGGGTGACAGCAATAAGACAAGAGAGAGAGGGGTGGGTAGATTGCATATTCTTGGATTGTAAGAAGGCGTTTGACACAGTTCCAAACAAGAGGTTAGTGCAGAAGCTGGAGGACCAGGCAGGGGTAACAGGGAAGGCACTACAATGGATCAGGGAATACCTGTCAGGAAGACAGCAGCGAGTCATGGTTCGTGGCGAAGTTTCAGAGTGGGCGCCGGTGACGAGCGGGGTTCCACAGGGGTCAGTCCTGGGACCAGTGCTGTTTCTGGTATTTGTGAACGGCATGACGGAAGGAATAGACTCCGAAGTGTCCCTCTTTGCAGATGATGTGAAGTTGATGAGAAGAATTCAATCGGACGAGGACCAGGCAGAACTACAAAGGGATCTGGACAGGCTGCAAGCCTGGTCCAGCAATTGGCTCCTGGAGTTCAACCCCACCAAGTGCAAAGTCATGAAGATTGGGGAAGGGCAAAGAAGACCGCAGACGGAGTACAGTCTAGGGGGGCCAGAGACTACAAACCTCACTCAAGGAAAAAGATCTTGGGGTGAGTATAACACCAGGCACATCTCCTGAGGCGCATATCACCCAAATAACTGCTGCAGCATATGGGCGCCTAGCAAACCTAAGAACAGCATTCCGACATCTTAATAAAGAATCGTTCAGGACCCTGTACACTGTGTACGTTAAGCCCATACTGGAGTATGCAGCGCCAGTTTGGAACCCACACCTAGCCAAGCACGTAAAGGAGCTAGAGAAAGTGCAAAGGTTTGCAACAAGACTAGTCTCAGAGCTAAGGGGTATGTCCTACGAGGAAAGGTTAAGGGAAATCGACCTGACGACACTGGAGGACAGGAGAGATAGGGGGGACATGATAACGACATATAAGATACTGAGAGGAATTGACAAGGTGGACAAAGACAGAATGTTCCAGAGATGGGTCACAGCAACAAGGGGACACAGTTGGAAGTTGAAGACTCAGATGAATCACAGAGATGTTAGGAAGTATTTCTTCAGCCACAGAGTGGTCGGGAAGTGGAATAGTTTAGGAAGTGATGTAGTGGAGGCAGGCTCCATACATAGCTTTAAGAAGAGGTATGATAAAGCTCATGGCGCAGGGAGAGTGACCCAGTTGCGGCCAGTGAAGAGGCGGGGCCAGGAGCTATGACTCGACCCCTGCAACTACAACTAGGTGAGTACACACACACACAGTGGGCGCCTGTGACGAGCGGTGTACCGCAGGGGTCAGTCCTAGGACCAGTGCTTTTCTTGGTATATGTGAATGACATGACGGATGGGATAGACTCAGAAGTGTCTCTGTTCGCAGATGATGTGAAATTAATGAGGAGAATCACATCGGATGAGGACCAAGCAGGACTTCGAAGAGACCTGGACAAGCTTGACATCTGGTCTAACAACTGGCTTCTTGAATTTAATCCCACCAAATGCAATGTCATGAAGATCGGAGAAGGGCAAAGAAGACCGCTGACAGAGTACAAGCTAGGTGGACAAAGGCTACAAACCTCGCCAAGCACGTCTCCGGAAACACACACCAACCAGATAACTGCGGCAGCATATGGGCGACTGGCAAACCTAAGATTAGCGTTCCGTTACCTTAATAAGGAATCGTTCAAGACACTGTACACCGTATACGTTAGGCCCATACTAGAGTATGCAGCTCCAGTCTGGAACCAACACCTGGTCAAGCACGTCAAGAAATTAGAGAAAGTGCAAAGGTTTGCGACAAGGCTAGTTCCACAACTCAGGGGACTGTCCTATGAAGAAAGGTTGAGGGAAATAGGACTAACAACACTGGAGGATAGAAGGGTTAGAAGAGACATGATAACGACATACAAAATACTGCGGGGAATCGACAAGGTAGATAGTGACAGGATGTTCCAGAGAGGGAACACAGAAACAAGGGGACACAACTGGAAGCTGAAGACTCAGATGAGTCAAAGGGATGTTAGGAAGCATTTTTTCAGCCATAGAGTAGTCAGGAAGTGGAATAGTCTAGAGAAAGATATAGTGGAGGCGGGAACCATACATAGTTTTAGGACAAGGTATGATAAAGCTCATGGAGCAGGGAGAGCAGAGACCCAGTAGCGGACAGTGAAGAGGCGGGGCCAGGAGCTGAGTCTCGACCCCTGCAACCACAATTAGGTGAGTACAATTAGGTGAGTACTCACACACACACATACACACACACACACACAGAAGGCGAAAGGGACTATAGTAGGAACAATCCAGTCTGAGGGCCATAAGGTGTTAATTGCTGTAATGTACAACCCGCCACAGAACTGCAGGAGGAAAAGAGAAGAATATGACGAGAGCAACAAGCAATGGTAGACACACTAGCCGAGGTGGCCAGAAGAGCTCACATGGGGAGAGCAAAGTTACTAGTTATGGGTGATTTCAATCACAAGGAGATTGACTGGGAAAACCTGGAGCCCCATGGGGGTCGTGAATCATAGAGAGCCAAGATGATGCATGTGGTACTGGAAAACCTCATGCATCAACATGTTAGAGACACTACCAGAGATAGACGTGAGGATGATCCAGCAAGGCTGGACCTAGTATTCACTTTGAGTAGTTCAAACATCGAGGATATCACGTACGAAAGGCCCCTTGGAGCTAGTGATCGTGTGGTTCTGTGTTTTGATTATATAGTTTAGCTACAAGTGGAGAGGGGAGCAGGAATTGGACGGGAAAAAAACGAAACTACAAAAGGGAGCACCACACAGGCATGAGGAACTTCCTGCAAGACGTTCAGTGGGAGAGAGAATTGGCAGGAAAACCAGTAAAAGAAATGAGGGATTATGTGACAACAAAATGCAAGGAGGCAGAGGAGAAGTTTGTTCCCAAGGGAAACAGAAGTAATGGGAAGACCAGAACGAGTCCTTGGTTCACCCAAAGGTGTAGGGAGGCAAAAACTAAGTGCACTAGAGAATGGAAAAAGTATAGAAGACAAAGGACCCAGGAAAATAAAGAGATTAGCCGAAGAGCCAGAAACGAATATGCACAGATAAGAAGGGAGGCTCAGCAACAATACGAAAATGACATAGCATCGAAATTCAAGTCTGACCCGATGCTGTTATTCAGCCACATCAGAAGGAAAACAACAGTCAAGGACTAAGTAATCAGGCTGAGGAAGGAAGGTGGGGAGTTCACAAGAAACGACCAAGAGGTATGTGAAAGCTCAACATGAGATTTAAGAAGTATTTACAGTGGAGACAGGAAGGACTCCAGGAATTCAGAATAGGGAGGTACACCAACAAGTGCTGGATGAAATACTCACAACCGAGGAGGAGGTGAAGAAGCTGCTATGTGAATTTGATACCTCAAAGGCGGTGGGACCAGACAACATCTCTGTGGGTCCTTAGAGAGGGAGCAGAGACGCTGTTTGTGCCACTAACAAAAATCTTCAACACATCTATTGAAGTTGGGCAACTACCTGAGGTATGGAAGATGGCAAATGTAGTCCCAATCTTTAAGAAAGAAACAGACATGGGGCATTAAATTACAGACCTGTGTCACTCAGGTGTATGGTGTGCAAAGTCATGGAGAAGAAATACACAAGCTTATAAACGACAACCACCACGGTTTCAAGGAAGGTAAATCCTGTCACAAATCTAGTGGAGTTTTATGACAAAATACGGAAGACACGAGAGAGAGGTGGATAGACTGCATTTTCTTGGATTGCAAGAAGGCCTTCAACACAGTTTCTCAAAAGAGGGTAATGCAAAAGCTAGAGGATCACACACGCATAACAGGAAAGGCACTGCAATGGATCATATAATATCTGACAGGGAGACAACAACGAGTCATGGTACGTGACAAGGTGTCAGAGTGGGCACCTGCGATGAGGAGTTCCACAGGGTCAGTCCTAGGACCTGTGCAGTTTTTGGTATATGTGAATGACATAAAGGAAGGGATATACTCAGAAGTGTCCATGTTTGCAGATGATTTAAAGTTAATGAGGAGAATTAAATCAGTCGAGGATCAGGGAGGCTACAGAGAGACCTGGACAGGCTATAAACCTGGTCCAGCAACTGCCTCCTTGAATTTAACCCCGCCAAATGCAAAGTCATGAAGATCGGAGAAAGGCAAAGACCGCAGACAGAGTAGAGTCTAGGTGGGAAAAGACTGCAAATCTCACTCATGGAGAAAGGTCATGGGATGAGTATAATACCAAGCACATCTCCTGAAGCACACATCAACCAGATAACTGCTGCAGCATACGGGCGTCTGGAAAATCTAGAATAGCATTCCGATACCTCAGAAGGAATCATTCAAGACTCTGTACAGCATATACGTCAGGCCCATATTGAAGTAAGGAGCACCAGTTTGGAATCCACACCTGGTCAAGCACGTCTAGAAATTAGAGAAAGTTAAAAGTTTGCAACAAGACTAGTCCCACAGCTAAGGGGAATGTCCTACAAAGAAAAGTTAAGGGAAATCAGCCTGACGACTCTGGAGGACAGGAGGGTCAGTGAAGACATGATAACGACATATAAAATACTGTGAGAATTGACAAGGTGGACAAAGACAGGATGTTCCGGAGATGGGACACACAAACAAGGGGACACAATTGGAGGTTGTAGACTCCGATGAATCAAAGGGAATTTAGGAAGCATTTTTTTCAGTCATAGATTTGACAGGAAGTGGAATAGCCTAGAAAGTGACGTAGTGAAGTCGGAAACCATACTTAGTTTTAAGACGAGGTTTGATAAAGCTCATGGAGTAGGGAGGGAGAGGACCTTGTAGAGATCAGAGGCGGGGCAGGGCTATGACTCGACCCCTGCAACCACAAATAGGTGAGTACCCTCTCACATAAACAGTCCAAGTGTCTTAGTGACAAGTGCCTTGGACATATTAAACTAATACACACAAACACAGGAATCGTTCAAGACTCATGCACCGTGTAATTCAGACTCATATTGGTGTATGCAGCACCAGTGTGGAACCCACACCTGGTCAAGCACATAAACAAATTAGAGAAAATTCGAAGGTTTGCAACATAGCTAATGCCAGATCTAAGGAGAATGTACTGAAGAAAGGTTTAGGGAAATCGGCCTGACAACAATGAAGGACAGGAGGTATAGGGAAGACATAATAACGACATATAAAATGAAAAGGTGGACAAAGACAAGGTGTTCCAGAGATGAAACACAGAAACAAGGGACACAAGCTGATGCTGAAGACTCAGATGAGTCGAAGGGACCTAAGGAAGCATTTTTCAGTCACAGAGATGACGTAGTGGAGGCAGGATGCATACATAGTTTTAAAAACACATGTAACAGGGAGAGAGAGGACCTAGTAGCGACCAGTGAAGAACGGGCCAGGGCTATGGATGACCCCTGCAACCCTTGGTGAGTACAAATAATAAACACACAATACACACACACAAAACACACACACACACACCCCAAAATTACATGCATATAAAAAAAGAAAATTTTACATTTAGTGGGAACTAACATAAAAAATGTGATCCCAGAGATTCGACGAAGAGTCAGGAAAACCGAGGAAAAGTATTCTGAGTAGGAAGAATGGAAAGAAGAGCTCATGAAAAGGGAACAAAAGCGAGAAAGAAGGCTAGAAGAGCTTTGCAAATAATCATGGAGAATGGATACAAGGCAAAGGTGAGATCAACAAGCTGCAGATGGAGACTCTAGGATACGAAGCTTTGACGAGCAAATAAAAATGTTGAAACAGGTGAAAAGCTGAAAAAGCAAAACGGGGAAAGACATCAGGAACTGAACATCAGCAGCCAACAGGAAATTTGGGAAAATTTAGGAAAAATGGGACATTGGATACAGAGACCGTCAGAGTCGAAAAAGAAGAAATGGAAGGACATAAAGTTTTCTGCAGAGGCATTTTCAGACCATCAAAAGATCCAGAAAATAATGGAGATGCTTAACTCTGTCATGATAGTGAAGAGAAATGCAATGGGAGGATGAAAGGGAAGGTCAGTCTTTGTTCATGGGCAGCGGGCTGAAGTATCAACCGAAGAAAGGCGACAGAGGAGGAAAAGAGATCAGTATCATAAAAAGATAGGGGGGGGATAACCCACCTGAAATTTTCATAGAAAAAACGGGGAAAAGGGGGTTTTTCAAGGAGGAAACCACCAGATTACATTGATTTTCAAGTGGGAAACTGTGCAAAATAGGTTCTGCAAA
>WNWK01011538.1:0-17299 GCA_009830355.1 Cherax destructor
TCCCTGGAGTGCGCTCAGCTGGGCGCCACGCGGACACATCCGGTACGAATGTCGTTACCCGAAGCAAACATCGTTAACCGCAATCATTTTTTTTATGTTATAAATATCGTTACCCAAAACTATCGTTAACTGACAGCATCGTTAACCGAGGTATGACTGTATAGTGTATGTATTATAGAGTATAGTGTATGTAGTATAGAGTATTGTGTATGTAGTATAGATTACATACCTGGAGTATACCTGGAGAGAGTTCCAGGGGTCAACGCCCCTGTGGCCCGGTCTGTGACCAGGCCAGAATCATTTCTCTTTACTTAGGGCATAGGTTATAGGACATTCTGGCAGGATGACACTACCAGTGGTATCAAAAATGAAAGGATGTTGCACAAATGTTACAAATGGATTATTATTAAGGTTTTTGATATTTCCTTGACCACTTGTGGCCACATCCATCACTTTCCTCTTAAAAGGGGAGTCTTAATATGACATGACATCAAGGAATCCCTGGTGTTTGCCACGCTATTTGCTCAAGCTGGCGCTCAATTGAACTGGTGTTCCCACAAGGTACTAAATGGTCCCAGATTTTTTTAATACTGCGCACACCAAGTGTTAAGACCCATTCTATACTGACCAGGCATCTTAGGCCAATCATGCCAAATTTGGAGGCAGGAAAAATAAAACGTAGACCTACGTTTGGAGTGCTAGCGGTACAAACGTAGATCTACGTTTGGACAGTTTAACCCTTTGACTGTAGCAACCCCTAATCCTGAGTGCTCTCCTGTTGTCGCAAAATTTAAAAAAACAAAAAAAATTATTTTTTCTTATGAAATGATAGAGAATCTTTTCACGATGGTAATGACACCAAAAGTATGAAATTTGATGGAAAACTTACGGAATTATGCTCTTGCGAAGTTAGTGATCTCAGCGATATATATGCATCGGCAATTTCGCCGACTTTGAGCCCAATTTTCAGTAAATTTCATTGTTCCAGTCGACCAAACTCATAGATATTTCTTTAGAACTCCATCTGTTCTATCGACTGAGTACAAGAAACCACCAATTTATCGATTTCAACTACCCAATAAAGTGATCAGAAATTGGCAATTTGGCCAATTTCATGCAAAATAAAAAAGTTGTCAATTTCAAAATAGGGTCCAGAATAAACAATGCAGACATTCCTGGCACTAAAATATGATGTTATCTGTTCATTAGTCACGTCTTTAGGCCTCTCTTATATTACTCTTGCGTTCTATTTCTTGAACATTGGCAAAAATCAAACATTTCTCCTTATTTGAGCTCAATTTCAAGGTCGTTTTCATCATGAAACTAATCAAAATCATCTCTATTTCTGTAGTATGTTTTCCATTCTATCAAATTAAACCACGAAAAAGAAAATACAACCATAAATACTATACGAAAATACACATCAAAGTCGGCGTTTTAATCCAAAAACATGGTCGGAGTTTTTTTTTTCTCATTATGCACTGCGCGCTGCAGGATTTTTTTTATACAGCGCACACTGACCACACAGACCCATTCTCTCATATTTGGGCCTACCAGCTTTCTCCCGCTTGATTTGAAGCCGCTAGAATTTACGCGTATTAATACGTCCGAAACAGTGGCTTGTAAGACGTATATATACGACTGAAACAGTCAAAGGGTTAAGGGTTAAACAAATGTGAGCTCTCAATACATGCATAGGATGCACATACACAGTATGAATGCATCTCATAAAAAACTATCGAAATTGAACTGATAAAAACAAAAAAACACGTTAGGTAGTGAACCTTTGCAGCAAAAGGTGGAAATAGATACAAAAAATGAATCATGAACAGGCAGAAATGCAGAAGATAGAGGTGATGGTGATGAAAGGTGATGGTCTACTGTACAAAAAACAAGAGTCAGAGTGTAACTACTAAGAACATGAGCGATATACAGTGGACCCCCGCAAATAGGCCGGTCTGATTATCGGCTGGCTCGAAAATCGATCGCTTTTTTCAGCCTAATTTTTGCCCGATTATCGGTCCGCGTACCAGACCTGTCTGTTTGCCCCGCACTTGCGTGCAGGCGTCGTGAGCCAGTCTAGCTTTGTTTATCACAATAAATTCATTGTGTTCAGTGCTTGTTTATTGATTGTGACTGTGATATAAGCCACCATGGGCCTAAAGAAACTTCATAGTGGCAGCCCTTTGGTAAAGAAAGTGACAAACACGATAGAATTGAAGAAAGAAATTGTAGCCAAGTACCAAAGTGGAGGAGGAAGAGAGGGGAGAATGTGCCTACTTCAGTGATTCTACGATATGTACGATACTAAAGCAGCACAAGTCGATAAAGGCTATAGCACCAGCGAGCAATAAAGTGTAGCATTAACAGTGTAGCAAGTAAGTTAAGCAATTAAGCGATAGAAAATGACAACACAAAACTTAACTTCTACATTGCTGTTTGAGGAATATAGGGGCACTGACAAGGATGCCAACCTCTGCCACCATCTCCTCCAAGGTAAGTGTAAGTATTTCTTTTTTTTTTTTCAACAAGTCGGCCGTCTCCCACCGAGGCAGGGTGACCCAAAAAGAAAGAAAATCCCCAAAAAGAAAATACTTTCATCATCATTCAACACTTTCACCACACTCATACATAATCACTGTCTTTGCAGAGGAGCTCAGATACGACAGCTGAGAAAAGTCCCTCCCAGCTGTCACTATCTCAGACCCCTCCTTTAAAGTGCAGGCATTGTACTTCCCATTTCCAGGACTCAAGTCCAACTAAATCAATTAACTGGTTTCCCTGAATCCCTTCACAAAATGTTACAATGCTCACACTCCAACAGATCGTCATGTCCCAAAAACCATTCGTCTCCATTCACTCCTATCTAACACGCTCACACATGCTTGCTGGAAGTCCAAGCCCCTCACCCACAAAACCTCCTTTACCCCTTCCCTCCAAGCTTTTCTAGGACGACCCCTACCCCGCCTTCCTTCCCCTACAGATTTATACGCTCTCCAAGTCATTCTACTTTGATCCATTCTCTCTAAATGACCAAACCACCTCAACAACCCCTCTTCAGCCCTCTGACAAATACTTTTAGTAACTCCACACCTTCTCCTAATTTCCACATTCCGAATTTTCTGCATAATATTTACACCACACATTGCCCTTAGACAGGACATCTCCACTGCCTCCAGCCTCCTCCTCGCTGCAGCATTTGCAACCCATGCTTCACACCCATATAAGAGTGTTGGTACCACTATACTTTCGTACATTCCCTTCTTTGCCTCCATGGATAACGTTTTTTGTCTCCACAGATACCTCAATGCACCACTCACCTTTTTTCCTTCATAAATTCTATGGTTAACCTCATCCTTCATAAACCCATCCGCTGACACGTCAACTCCCAAATATCTGAAAACATTTACTTCTTCCATAATCCCTCTCTCCAATGTGATACCCAAATTTTTTCTTTATTTAAATCGTTTGATACCCTCATCACCTTACTCTTATCTATGTTCACTTTTAACTTTCTACCTTTACACACTCTCCCAAACTCGTCCACTAACCTTTGCAACTTTTCTTTAGAATCTCCCATAAGCACAGTATCATCAGCAAAAGTAACTGTGTCAACTCCCATTTTGCATTTAATTCTCCATAATTTAATCCCACCCCTCTCCCCAACACCCTAGCATTTACTTCTTTTACAACCCCATCTATAAATATATTAAACAACATGGTGACATTACACATCCCTGTCTAAGACCTACTTTTACCGGGAAAGTAATCTCCCTCTCTCCTACACACCCTAACCTGAGCCTCACTATCCTCATAAAAACTCTTTACAGCCTTCAGTAACTTACTACCTATTCCATACACTTGCAACATTTGCCACATTGCTCCCCTATCCACTCTATCATATGCCTTTTCTAAATCCATAAATGCAATAAAAACTTCTCTACCTTTATCTAAGTACTGTTCACATAAATGCTTCACTGTAAACACTTGATCTACACATCCCCTACCCACTCTAAAGCCTCCTTGCTCATCTGCAATCCTACTCTCTGTCTTACCTCTAATTCTTTCAATAATAACCCTGCCATACACTTTACCTGGTATACTCAGTAAACTTATTCCCCTATAATTTTACACTCTCTTTTATCCCCCTTCCCTTTATATAAAGGAACTATACATGCTCTCTGCCAATCCCTAGGTACCTTCCCTCTTTCATACATTTATTAAACAAAAATACCAACCACTCCAGCACTATATCCCCCTGCTTTTAACATTTCTGTCATGATTCCGTCAATTCCAGCTGCTTTACCCCCTTTCATTCTACGTAATGCCTCACGCACCTCCCCCACACTCATCCTGCTCTTCTTCACTCCTAAACGATGTTGTACCTCCCTGGCCAGTACATGAAATTACCGCCTCCCTTTTTCATCGACATTTAAAAGTTCCTCAAAATATTCCCGCCATCTACCCAATACCTCCAGCTCCCCATCTACTAACTCCCTACTCTGTTTTTAACTGACAAATCCATTCGTTCCCTAGGCTTTCTTACCTTGTTTATCTCACTCCAAAATTTTTCTTGTTTTCAGCAAAATTTCTTGACAGAGCCTCTCCCATTCTTTCATCCGCTCTTCTTTTGCACTCTCTCACCACTCTCTTCACCTTTCTTTTACTCTCCATATACTCTGCTCTTCTATTAACACTTCTGTTTTGTAAAACCTCTCATAAGCTACCTTTTTCTCTTTTATCACACCCTTTACTTCTTCATTCCACCACTCACTCCTCTTTCCTCCTGCACCCACCCTCCTATAGCCACAAACTTCTGCCCCACATTCTAATACTGCATTTTTAATACTATCCCAACTCTCTTCAACCCCCCCACTACTCCTACTTGCACTAGCCCACCTTTCTGCCAATAGTTGCTTATATCTCACCCTAACTTCCTCCTCCCTTAGTTTATACACTTTTACCTCTCTCTTACTTGCTGTTGCCATTTTCTTTTTGTCCCATCTACCTTTTACTCTAACTGTAGCTACAACCAAATAATGATCTGATATATCCGTTGCCCCTCTATAAACATGTACATCCTGAAGCCTACTCATCAACCTTTTATCCACCAATACATAATCCAACAAACTACTTTCCTTACGTGCTATATCATACCTTGTATATTTATTTATCCTCTTTTTCATAAAGTATGTATTACTTATTACCAAACCTCTTTCTACACATAGCTCAATTAATGGTTCCCCATTTACATTTACCCCTGGCACCCCAAATTTACCTACTACTCCATCCACAACATTTTTACCCACTTTAGCATTAAGATCCCCAACCACAATTACTCTCTCACTTGGTTCAAAACTCCCCACACACTCACTCAACATTTCCCAAAATCTCTCTCTCCTCTACACTTCTCTCTTCTCCAGGTGCATAAACACTTACTATAACCCACTTTTCACATCCAACCTTTATTTTACTCCACATAATCCTTGAATTTATACATTTATATTCCTTCTTTACCTGCCATAACTGATTATTCAACATTATTGCCACTCCTTCTTTAGCTCTAACTCTATTTGAAACCCCTGATCTAATCCCATTTATTTCTCCCCACTGAAACTCTCCTACCCCCTTCAGCTTTGTCTCACTTAAAGCCAGGACATCCAGCTTCTTTTCATTCATAACATCTACAATCATCTCTTTCTTATCATTCGCACAACATCCACGCACATTCAAACATCCCACTTTGACGGTTTTCTTCTTCTTCTTTTTAGTAAGCTATACAGGAAAAGGGGTTACTAGCCCATTGTTCCCAGCATTTTAGTTGACTTTTACAACACGCATGGCTTACGGAGGAAAGATTCTTATTCCACTTCCCCATGGATATGAAAGGGAAAAGCAATAAGAACAAGAACTATTAAGATAAAATCAAAGAAAACTCAGATGAGTGTGTATACATAAACGTGTACATGTTTGCATAGTATGACCTAAGTGTAAGTATAAGTAGCAAGACGTACCTGAAATCTTGCATGTTTATGAGACAGAAAAAAGACACCAGCAATCCTACCATCATGTAAAACAGTTTCAGGTTTCTGTTTCATAGTCACCTGGCAGGATGGTAGTACCTCCCTGGGTGGTTGCTGTCTACCAACCTACTACCTACCTTCTTATTTATATAAGTGTGAATATTTCTTATTTATAAATTAAAATGTAAATATTTCTTATTTATAAATTATGTACATTGTGTGAATAGTGGTGATGGCCTGCTGCTGCCACGCACCACGGCTTATGGTCAGTGGCCCTTATACCCAACAACAACATCAACACACTACCACCAGTCCTTACATTCATAATGACATGTTTTATTCATTCTAGAATTTATATCATGTTTCTATGTTATTAATACTGTTTATGTCATATTAGATGAATCGTGCTAGATAAATAAGCTGTAGAGTTGATATTATTGTCATATTGAAGGACTATCTTGTCCTGCCTCCAAACAAATTCTCCTGCCTCTCTCATACACCAACAAGAGTCTTCAATAAAGGTAAAACTGATTTAACTGTTCAATTATCCATTAAAATTAGTGCTTTATATTTAGTTCTCATTGTTTTC
Organism: Cherax destructor; assembly: GCA_009830355.1. Lineage (NCBI taxonomy): Eukaryota > Metazoa > Arthropoda > Malacostraca > Decapoda > Parastacidae > Cherax > Cherax destructor. Next base: position 6,613 of record WNWK01011538.1, read on the forward strand.
TGTATGTAAAACTATAGAATTTATTCTTTAAAAAAATGAATTTTTGGTGAATATTTTTGGGTGGAACAGATTAATTATATTTACATTATTTCTTATGGGAAATAAGAGTTCAAAAATAGGCCAGTTCGATTTTAGGCCTAGCTCCTGGAACGGATTAAGGCCGATTTCCAGGGATCCACTGTATAATAACTACTAAGAGCATGAGTAATACACAGTAACTACTAATAACACATCATATAGTGTAATTATTATTATTACTTTAAATCATCAATATATTCACTATAAAGTACACAAATCAAGCCCTCTAAACTACATTTTTGCAGTTCATCTCACCTTCGTTGCCTTTATAGCTGTGGTTATTGTAGCTATAGATGCAGATGTAGTAGTAGTAGCAGTATTGCTGGACGTAGTGCTAATACTGCTGGTTATTGTAGAGACCTGTGGAAATTCTGGATCATATCCAGGAGCTAGTTTGAGGTCGTATTTTCCCTCAGCACCCATACGGTAACTATTAGATGCCCCATGGTCCCATGTTACATCAATCCAGCCTAGTTGAGAGAAAATAAATGTAAAACATGCACCATAAAGGTATACAGACACTGCTACCAGTGTCTACATACCTTCAAAGGTAAGTAGACACTATGTAGTGTCTACTTACCTTTATGGTATGTAGACACTACATACCTTTATGGTATGTAGTGTCTACATACCTTTATGGTATGTAGTGTCTACATACCTTTATGGTATGTAGTGTCTACATAACTTTATGGTATGTAGTGTCTACATACCTTTATGGTATGTAGTGTCTACATACCTTTATGGTATGGAGTGTCTACATACCTTTATGGTATGGAGTGTCTACATACCTTTATAGTATGTAGTGTCTACATACCTTTATGGTATGTAGTGTCTACATACCTTTATGGTATGGAGTGTCTACATACCTTTATGGTATGTAGTGTCTACATACCTTTATGGTATGTAGTGTCTACATACCTCTATGGTATGTAGTGTCTACATACCTTTATGATACTGTATGTAGACACTTTTACTGAATTAAAAGAATTATTTATGATGAAGTATAATTAAATGATATACTGCATGTTTTTCTTGCACACACTGCCTGTTTTCCACCAAGCTAGGGGAACCCAGAGAAACCAATGCATTCAACATCACTCACTCAGTCCCTAGCTGTCTTTCCAGAAGTGCACAACATTATAATTAGAATCATCAAATTCATAATTTAAGAGATTCATTTCCCCAGATCTGATACTAACTAGTTAGTGACCTTAAGAACACATCTAAATCATAATTTTATCCATTTTTTAATTAATACATTGGCCGTTTCCCACCGAGGCAGGGTGACTCGAAAAAGAAAAACACTTTCATCATCATCATTCACTTCATCACTGCCTTGCTAGAGGCATGCCTCAACTACACTTAAACACTGCAATGTATCTTCACCCCCTCCTTCAGGACTCGAGTCCAGATAACTGGCTTCCCTGAATCCCTTCATAAATGTTACTTTGTTCACACTCCAACAGCATGTCAAGTCCTAAAAACCATTTGCCTCCACTCGCTCCTACCTATTATGCTTATGCATGCTTGCTGGAAGTCCAAGCCCCTCACACACAAAACCTCCTTTACCCCCTCCCTCCAACCCTTCCTAGGACAACCCTTACCCTGCCTTCCCTCCAACACAGATTTGTACACCCTCCAAGTCATTCTACCTCGTTCCATCCTTTCTACTCAGCCCTCTGGGTAATACTTTTAGAAACCACGCACCTCCTTCTGATCTCCAAGCTACAGATTCTCTGCATAATATCCACACTGCCCTCAGACACGACATCTCCACTGCCTCTAGCCTTCTGGTTGCAACATTCACCACCCATGTTTTACACCCACATAAAAGCATTGGTTGGTACTACTAAATTCTCAAACATACCCCTCTTTCTTCCATAGATAAAGTTCTTTGTCTCCCAGACTCCTCAGTGCATCACTCACCTTTTTTCCCTCTCATCAATTCTATGAGTCACTTTGTCTTTCATAGACCCATCTGCTGACAAATCCATTCCCAAATATCTGAACACATTTACTTCCTCCATACTCCCTCCCTCCAATCTGATATCCAGCATTTCATTACCTAAATTTTTTGTTATCCTCATCACCTTGCTCTTCCCTATGTTCACTTTTAATTTCCTTCTTTTACATACCCTTCCAAACTCATCCACCAACCTTTGCCATTTCTCTTCATAATCTCTCAAAACCACAGTGTCATCAACAAAAAGCAACTGTGACAACTTCCACTTTGTGTTAGATTCTTTATCTCTTAATCCCACACCTTTTGCTAACTCCTGAGAATTCACTTCTTACAACTGGTGACATCACACATCCCTGTCTAAGGCCTACTTTTACTAGGAAATAATATCCCTCTCTCCTACATAATCTAACTCAAGCCTCACTATCCTCAAAAACTCTTAACTGCTTTCAGTAATCTACCACCTATTCCATACACTTGCACCATATGCCACATTGCTCCCCTATCTACCCTATAATATGCCTTTTAAGAACATATAAATGGAGGAACATTGCAGAAGGTCTATTGGCCCATACAAGGCAGGTCCTTATCAAAACCACCACTAACCAAAGCTACCCAAGAATTTACTCTCTTACCCATGACACCAATCAAACCCAGCCACTCCCACTCATATATTTGTCCAATCTCTTTTTGAAGCTACCCAAGGTCCTAGCCTCTATCACCCTACTCGGAAGATTGTTCCATGCATCCACAACTCTGTTCGAAAACCAGTACTTACCAATGTCCTTTCTAAATCTAAACTTATCCAACTTAAATCCGTTTTTTCTGGTTCTTACCTGGTTCATCATCCTCAGTACTTTATTAATATCACCTTTGTTTATGCCCATCATCTACTTATACACTTCAATATCTCCCACATTCTACGTCTCTCCAGAGAGTGAAGATTCAAGGATCTTACTCTAACGAAAACTTCTTTACCCTTATTTAAATGCTGTTCACCTATATGCTTCACTGTAAACACTTGGTCTACACACCCCCTACCCTTCCTAAAGCCTCCTTGTTCATCTGCAATCCTGCTCTCCATCTTACTCTTAATTCTTTCAATAACAACTCTACCATATGCCTTACCAGGAACACTCAACAAGCTTTTTCTTTTTTAACACGTAAGCCGTTTCCTACCTAGGCAGGGTGACTCGAAAAGAAAGAAAAAACCCAAAAAGAAAGAAAAAACTTTCATCATTCAACACTTTCACCATCACTTATACATAATCACTGTCTTTGCAGAGGCACTCTGATATGACATTTGAAATGTCCCTTCAAACTGCCAATATCCTAACCCTCCCCCCCTCCTTTAAAGTGCAGGCATTGTACTTCCCATTTCCAGGACTCAAGTTCGGCTAACTGGTTTCCCTGAATCCCTTCACAAAATATTACCCTACTCACACTCCAACAGCTCATCAGGTCCCAAAAACCATTCGACTCCATTCACTATCTAACATGCTCACACACGCTTGCTGGAAGTCCAAGCCCCTCGCCCACAAAACCTCCTTTACCCCCTCCTTCCAACCTTTTCGAGGATGACCCCTACCACGTCTTCCTTCCCCAATAGATTTATATGCTCTCTAAGTCATTTTACTTTGTTCCATTCTCTCTAAATGACCAAACCACCTCAACAGTCCCTCTTCAGCCCTCTGACTAATACTTTTAGTAACTCAACACTTCCTCCTAATTTCCACAGTACGAATTCTCTGCATAATATTTACACCACACATTGCCCTTAGACACGATATCTCCACTGCCTCCAGCCACCTCCTCACTGCAGCATTTACAACCCATGCTTCACACCCATATAAGAGTGTTGGTACCACTATACTCTCGTACATTCCCTTCTTTTCCTCCATGGATAACGTTCTTTGTCTCCACAGATACCTCAATGCACAACTCACCTTTTTTCCTTCAATTCTATGGTTTACCTCATCCTTCATAAACCCAACCGCTGACAAGTCAACTCCCAAATATCTGAAAACATTCACTTCTTCCATACTCCCTCCCTCCAATGTAATATCCAATTTTTATCTAAATAGTTTGATACCCTCATCACCTTACTCTTATCTATATTCACTTTCACTTTTCTACTTTTACACACCCTCCCGAATTCGTCCACTAACCTTTGCAACTTATCTTTAGAATCCCCGAAAAGCACAGTATCATCAGCAAAAAGTAACTCTGTCAACTCTCATTTTGTATTTGATTCACCTTAATTTAATCCCACCCCTCAACCCAACCCTTGCATTTACTTCTTTTACAACCCCATATATAAATAGTATGTTAAACAACCATGGTGACATTACACATCCCTGTCTAAGACCAACTTTTACTGGGAAGTAATATCCCTCTCTCCTACACACCCTAACCTGAGCCTCACTATCCTCATAAACACTCTTTACAGCATTTAGTAACTTACTACCCACTCCATACACAATAAACATAATACAATGGACCCTCGGTTTTCGTTCACCTCCAAACTCGAACAATTATGTAAGTGTATTTTTGTAAGAGCCTCCCAACTCGACCTATTATGTAAGTTTATTATTGTAAGTGCTTTTGTAAGTGTATTTTTGGGGGTTTGAAATGACTAATCTTACTTACATGTACTTATGGAAAATTGGTTCGAACGCGTCACAGATTCAAAACTAAAATTCGCGAAACCAGGGTCCACTAATACAGTGTACCTAACTAGGTATATTTTCTAGAATGTTTCAAGGCCATGCACAATGCAAGTTTTACAGAGAATCTCCCGCTAGCATGGCCGTGACGACTCTAGCTCAAGTCCCTTCAGCCGTCAACATGACTCACGAAATCGAATGACACGATTGCAAACAAACCATACCACGGGTGGGGTTCGAACCGCGGTCACAGAGTCTCAAAACTCCAGACCGCGCTAAGCCACTGGGCCAGCTAGCTTCAATAGATTCATCCAACTAGGTATATTTCTACACCATAGGAAGGTTAGCATAGGCACCACTGTGTCCACAAATGCAATTTTACAGCATCTCCCTTGCATGGCCGTGACGAACTCTAGCTCAAGTCCCTTCAAGCCGTCAACATGACTCACGAAATCGTAATGACACGATTGCAAACAAACCATACCACGGGTGGTTCGAACCCGCGGTCACAGAGTCTCAAAACTCCAGACCGTCGCGTAAGCCACTGGGCCAGCTAGCTTCAATAAGATTCATCCAACTAGGTATATTTCTACACCATAGGAAGGTTAGCATAGGCACCACTGTGTCTGGAGTTTTGAGACTCTGTGACCGCGGGTTCGAACCCCACCCGTGGTATGGTTTGTTTGCAATCGTGTCATTACGATTTCGTGAGTCATGTTGACGGCTTTGAAGGGACTTGAGCTAGAGTTCGTCACGGCCATGCTAGCGGGAGATTCGTCTGTAAAACTTGCATTTGTGGACACAGTGGTGCCTATGCTAACCTTCCTATGGTGTAGAAATATACCTAGTTGGATGAATCTTATTGAAGCTAGCTGGCCCAGTGGCTTACGCGACGGTCTGAGTTTTGAGACTCTGTGACCCGGGTTCGAACCCCACCCGTGGTATGGTTTGTTTGCAATCGTGTCATTACGATTCGTGAGTCATGTTGACGGCTTTGAAGGGACTTGAGCTAGAGTTCGCACGGCCATGCTAGCGGAGATTCGTCTGTAAAACTTGCATTTGTGGACACAGTGGTGCCTATGCTAACCTTCCTATGGTGTAGAAATATACCTAGTTGGATGAATCTTATTGAAGCTAGCTGGCCCAGTGGCTTACGCGACGGTCTGGAGTTTTGAGACTCTGTGACCGCGGTTCGAACCCCACCCGTGGTATGGTTTGTTTGCAATCGTGTCATTACGATTTCGTGAGTCATGTTGACGGCTTTGAAGGGGACTTGAGCTAGAGTTCGTCACGGCCATGCTAGCGGGAGATTCGTCTGTAAAAACTTGCATTTGTGGACACAGTGGTGCCTATGCTAACCTTCCTATGGTGTAGAAATATACCTAGTTGGATGAATCTTATTGAAGCTAGCTGGCCCAGTGGCTTACGCGACGGTCTGGAGTTTTGAGACTCTGTGACCGCGGGTTCGAACCCCACCCGTGGTATGGTTTGTTTGCAATCGTGTCATTACGATTTCGTGAGTCATGTTAATCTTACTTACATTTGTACTTATGGGAACAAATTCGTTCGGCAACGGCACTCGAACAGCATTCTGAAAAGAATTTTCAACGAAAACCGAGGGTCCACTATATACAGTGGTACCTCGAGTTACGATATTTTTTCGTTCGAGAATGCTTTTCAAGTGCCATTACCAAACGAATTTATCCCCATAAGGAATAATGTAAAATAGACTAGTCCTTTTACACCCCCAAAAATATGCTTACAAAAGCATTTAAAAAAATAAACTTACATAAAAGGGCGATTTTGGGGACCATCGTAACTCGAGGTACCACTGTATGTAAATAAGCTAGAAGCCCAAAAGTGAACAACAAAATGGCTCAGAGCTAAAAACTGAGTTACAAAGAAATGTTAAAGGAAAGAGGTATTTGTAGAGTGACAGAAAAAAATGGAATGGTCTACAAGAGAAGGCAGTAAGTTGAAAAAATTAGTAATCACACAATCTGCCAAAAAAAATTATGAATTTTTTTCATGAAGAGAAAAAACAAACCATTGTGAAGTTCTCCTGTAATGGTTCCTTCACTTGGAGGGTTGCCATCCTGGTCCCGCCACTTCCAGTCAAGACCACGTACCACACGTGCTCCAACTACCATATGCTTTACCATCTGCCAGAAAAGGCAGCTCATAAGAATCAATCATTATTAATAAAAATGTAAATTAGGCATTATCATTAAATTTTAAATACAGTAATTTGTATGTTAACTAACATGGAATCTTATTAACTAAATATATGAAATATGTGGATGAAATGAAGAGTTAAACTGAAAACTTAGAAAAATAGTTTAAAATATTACTGTATTGAAAAATGAGGTGGTAATGCAAAGAGAAGGAAGGAACTCATTTGGCTGAAAATGAATCTTGACACAGGGTTGAATAAATCATTAAGAATGCAACTCAAGTTTGGCCTAACACCTTTTATCACTAACCACAGAAAACAAACTTAACCTTCACTTCTTCCTCCTCCCCTCTCAGTGCCAACAGAATGTGAAGCCAGGTAACAACCAGTGTAAAAACAACTGACATGGAAGTGGTGGCAGTCTACATTGTCAGTCCAAACACATAAATGCCTTCCCTATCTTTCAAAACTATGTATTTTAAATTTAGGTTGTGACAACCACTAAAATTTCTACCATCAGAACCTTAAATCATGGTAAAGGCCACTGTAAAACAAACATGGGGAATCCAAGTATCAAGGCACATACTGTTTCCATTCATGTGCAAGAAGATTCTATGTAGAATGAGATGTACACCTCAGGTAAACTTCGATAAAATACCTCACCTGTGACTTGACAAGTCTTCTTTGCCTCCTCAGGTTAGCTTCTGCTTCTTTAGCTGCCCTTCCCAGATCTTCACAAACCCCAGTCACTGTGCCATACAGCTCCAACCCAGAGAGAGAGAGATAATGGGTCTGACCAGATGCATTCTTTCCTGTCTGTTGAATGCGAACATGTCTCCAGCCAGTCTGTAAAGAAGATCAACTGAGGCTGCATTTAACATTTAGGGAAGCACAGTATAAACAATGAGATACTTGTGGATGCATTACACTGAGGCAGCAGAAAAAACGCTTTCACTATCACTTACACTAATCACAGAATGGGTGGGGCTTGAACCCATGGCAGGTGAGTCCTAAAACTCACAGGCCGGTACACTAGCCACTCAGCAGTTTCTAAGGAACTTGAGCTAGAGCATACCACAGCCACACTGGTGTAGGATTCATCTGTAAAAACCTGCATTTGTGGTCACAGTGGGGCCCATGCTAACATCCCTATGGTACACAGACATATACCTAGTAGAATGAATCTTATCAAAGCCAGCTGGCCAAGTGGTTAACACACTGGACTGTGAGTTTTAGGACTCGCCTGCCATGGGTTCCAATCCCGCTTGTTCTGTGATTTGTTTGCAACTGTGTTATAATTCCGTGAGTCACTCACTCAATCACTGTCTTGTTAAATTAGACACATATGCAACACTTGGGTATCTTTATTGAGGAAACGTGCCACACAGTGGCTTCATCAGTCCAACAGTGCAAGGTGTAAGGAGAGGAGTTTGAGGTTATCAGTCCTCGGCCTGGAGTCGATGTGTTCAGTCCATCAATCTTGTTAGAAGTGTAGCACAAGCCGAGAGGTGGCTTATATGCTGTAATCAGTGAGATGAGCAGGAGGAGGCAGGTCATAGTGGTTCAACCACTAGTCGAGTAAGTCCTTGTCCAAAGGTTTGGACAAATGTTGAAGAATCCCTTTGTATCAAGATCCCAAGAAGCCACTGTGTGGCGAAACGTTCCCTCAATAAAGATACCCAAGTGTTGCATATGTGTCTAATTTAACAACTTGTCGGTTCTCTGAACCATTCATCTACATCCTGTCTGACACAGCAACTTCTTGGGATCTTGATACAAAGGGATTCTTCAACATTTGTCCAAACCTTTGACAAGGACTTACTTCGACTAGTGGTTGATACCACTATGACCTGCCTCCTCCTGCTTCATCTCACCTGATTACAGCATATAAGCCACCTCTACGGCTTTGTGCTACACTTCTAACAAGATTGATGGACTGAACACATCGACTCCAGGCCGAGGGACTGATAACCTCAAACTCCTCCTCTCCTTACACCTTTCTACTTTGTATTGGACTGATGAAGCCACTGTGTGGCGAAACGTTTCCTCAATAAAGATACCCAAGTGTTGCATATGTGTCTAATTTAACAACTTGTCGGTTCTCTGAACCATTCATCTAAATCACTGTCTTGTCAGAAGCATGCCAATACAACAGTTCAGATACTTTTTCAAGTTGCAAATAACCTTACACCTCCTTCAGAGTGCATGCACTATACTTTCCACCTCCAGGACTCGTGTCTGGCTAACCGGTTTCCTTGAATCCCATCATAAATCCTTCTAATCTCCAAACTATAAATTCTCTGCATAATATTTACATCACATACTGCCCTCAGACACGACATCTCCACCGCGTCCAGCCTCCTCCTCACTGAAACACTCGTAAACCATGCTTCACACCCATACAATAGTTTTGGTACTACTATACTGTCATACATTCCTCTTTTTATCTGCATGGAAAATGTTCTTTGTCTCCACAGATGCCTCAATGCACCACTCACCTTTTTTTCCTCAGTACTGTTTCTGGTTATGTAAATGATATTCTAGATGGGACTGAGTCAGATGTACTGTACTCCTGATTGCTGAAGACATAAAACCAATGAGAAGAATAAAAACAGAAGAGGACAGGGAAAAGGCTGCAAATGAACCTGGACAAAGTGCAAGAGTGGTCAGATAAGTGGATGCTTGAATTCAGCCTGAACAAATGTAAGGTTATGAAGAATGGGGATGGGGACAGAAGACCAGACATGGTGTACAGACTAGGGAGGACAGAGGTATAACTTGCCAATGTCGCGTGGGTCTTGGGAGAGATATATAGGAGGTCAAAGATACTCCTTGCTGGATGGTTACGGTATATTTACAGTAAGTAAATGAGAGTCCAGCACACCGTCTGTCTCGCCTGTAGGTCTAACGTTAGTGAGAGAGAGTGCCTATGAGAGGCTGTGCACATGCGCTGAGCCTCTGACGTCAGCGGGTACCGTGACGTCACACGCAAAGGGACCAGCTGTATAAAAGGAAAGATACACTACACAAGTGTATATATGATACTGACACGACACCAATAGGTAATCAGACCACAATTTACTTTTTTTTTTAGCACTGTAGTGATACCACTCTTGTGGGGAGCAGCAGCAGGACACAATACTGCACCACCTCAGGGGCCCCTTACAATAACAACAACATAGTAGGACGATGTCGGCCCAGCACATGGTGTGTTGTCTCCTCTCTCTTACACAGATACATTCGTGATGCAGATTACATGACATGTACTATGGATTCTGTGTTCAATAAAGCCTAGGAATAAGGCCTGTGTTTCTATCACAACAATTTATTGAACACAGATATCCTGGGCTACCTGGTGGTGATTCTGAGCTAGACTACACCTCAACATGGAGCGTTTACTGAAACCTGAGAGGCTAGACTCTGACCCCAATGTATCAACGGCTGCTCAGGAATGGAAGCACTGGTTTAAGACTTTCGAAAACTTCTTGAGAGCCTTTCCTCAGGAAGATCTAGATAAACTAAGCCTGCTCATCAACTTTGTGTCACCTAAAATCTATGAGGTTATTTCTGAGTGTAATACCTATGAAGATGCTATCAATGCCCTCAAGTCTCAGCATATTAAACCCACAAATGAAATCTTTGCACAATATCATCTTGCAACTCGCCGCCAGCAGATTGGTGAATCCTAAGAGGAATACTTTCAAGCACTGAAAAGATTAGGGAAGGACTGTAACTTCCGAGCGGTGACAGCTTCTCAGTATTGTGAAGAGTCCATCAGGGATGCTTTTATCAGTGACCTGCAATCACCAA